>WEIS01010950.1:0-37623 GCA_013389965.1 Todus mexicanus
CATTGAGCTGGAATAATATTTTTGTCATTACTTCTACCGTAAAACTTTAAGCATTGAGAATGTACCTGACAACACTAATAAATCCCTACATGAGAAATCAAACTCTGCGTTGGATTTGCCACACAACTTACTTCGTCTGCTCCATCAACCCATTTGGGAGGTAAACGTTTTGTTACTCCAATGGCTGCTTCAGGATCTAAACTTATTCCTGATACCAGTACCATACGATCATCAGCAAGCTAGAGAAGACAAGAAAAGACAGCAAATTAATTTAATTCAATTTAGATCCAAATCCATGAGCATTAATAAAAAGCGCTCTATGCCTTCCCATAAAAGTTAACCTCAAAGTGTGCTTGCACATGATGCAGGTACGACCAAGCTCCACATCTCCCAGTTTATCCCTACGTGCTAATGACCTACATCTTCCTACTTCCTATGGGATCTGAAAGATAAAAGTTACTCCTAGAACAAATTGTTAGCAGATTTGTAAGGAGAAAATAAGGTATTGCAGTGAGAATTCGGGTAATTCTCATGTTGGTACATTTCATATCGGACAATGATTCACAGCCAAGGGATCCCTCATCAATGGTGCCACACAGCTTACATTGGGCCCGGTAACTCTGAGCATCTCATTCAGGAAAACCTCCAAATAAAAATGTTTACTACATCTCCAAGAAATAAAAATAGAATTACTTCATTGTTCATTCTCAGGGAAAGGTTTTGTACAAACCCCTCACTTACTAGTTTCTCCTAGCTTTCTAATTTTCCTTTATCAGGCCTGGAAAGCTTTGTGGTTCCTCACCTCCTCCCCTGTCAAAACACAATCCCTCTTCCTTCCTGGGCAATTCTTTCCCAAAAGCCTGTTTTTATCCCTGACCAATAAAGTTCGTACAATTTAGGAATAGAATAACAAACAGCTAATAGCTTCACTGTACAAACTCACTGTATCATATGTACATGTCAGAGTAGCTTACACATGTGTCTGTTAACATTCTATTACAAAATGCTTGTCTCCTCTCTGCAGCCTTGTCCTTCTACTGTACAGAGACACCCCAACCTAGATAATCAAATTTAATAAAGTAGCAGGATAAAGAAAGGAAGGCTTTAGCTCAACGATGTACGCTTGATGCGCCACGGCAGAATAAAATGTGAAAAACAATACCTCATCCAGCTCCTGAAGTGATTTGTGGATCCCATCAGCCCCATCCAGTTACAGACAGCAAAAGATAAAAGGGGAAAAAAGAGACATAGGCCAGATATAGGGTATGGTCAATTGAGAAACCACTGCTTTGTTTCTTAAGCATGTTGGTTTACCAAGAACAAAGTCAAACTGGCTTTTAAAACACAACTATTCAATAAATACATCATGATATTGCACTTTTTCAGTCAGCATTTTGCTTGATGGACAAACTTAGAAGAAAGCAATATTGCGGTTTCTTGGTAAACAGCAAGAACATAGATCAATTGAAGAGCTTGGTTTGTGTTCCAAAGTAACTGCACAGTAAAGGTTTTAGTTAGTCAGATTCCAGGTAGAAAAACTGCAATAGAATCTATTGAGGCGCGACAGCGAGGGCAATTTGACTGCAGTATCCAACATCCACTGGTGAGTTAAAAGGCTTGATTATGACTGGAGGAGGCACACACAAGCTTTTGTAAGACATTTAATCACAAGCACCCCAGTTATCACAGGATAAAATGGACAGCAGAAGACAAAAAAAAGCACAAGCAAATGTAGTATACGCTCACTTAGGTGCGCACTTCAATTACAGTCTAGCTTTAGGTAACATTAATCCTACATGCATCTGAAAAAATACCAAAGGCAACATATCTGCGCTTTCTCTACTCATCAGTCTTTGTCACTGCAGGGGTGTGACCAACAGGATATTTCACTGGAAGATTAAACAAAGCAAGCGTATCAGATCTAAAGCAAGGAGAAAATACTTGTGGTTTAACGTGGCAGGAGGCTTCAGCTAATGATCTCTTATCCTATACCAAGCTTCCGAAGCAGGACTATATTAAGAACGCTGCTTTGATTATCTGAGTTTAAGGAGTGGTTCGTTGCCCACATGAGAGTGCGTCTTCCAGGGCAGAATGCAATTTCTGACAGAGCGCTCTCATAGTGAAGGGTTTCCTCAGGAGAAGTCTGGAGAGTGAACTCAAGTAAGCCAAAGTACTATGAGCTAGAATTTGCAATGCTGCCCTGCAGCAGCTCTGCTCTGGGGATCCCACCCCAATCAAAAGGGAATCTGACAGAGCCAGGCACTGTAGAACAGGAAAGGTAACAGCTCACGCTGCCATCTCGACACTTCTTGTGAAAATTGTGCGCTCCTAGTAAGTAACTATAGAAGTCTCAGCTGCCCACCGAGATCAAGACTGAGCCTTTGACTGGCTTCATCCACCACACAACTTCCAGTCACTGTTCGCTTCGATTGCATTTGAATGAGCATCCTAGAAAATGCTTCAGTTGATGTTAACGAACACCATAAATAAATATTTTAGGCAAATGCTAAGTGTTACTGCTTGTGCTGTCGAGTAAAAGTGTAGTTCCACGGCTCAGTACTCTGTAGGTGAATTTAAACCATCGGTAACTTTTCTATGAGATATCTTAAAAAAATCCAAGTATCTAAAAAAGTGATATTGATTTTGGCAAAACCAACATGTTAACAAAAACTAAATACAGCGCCAAATTAAACATGTATAATACGCATTACTACTGATGTTTCTTGTTCTGCAAATACGATTTAACACATGGCTGGTTAGACACAGGTGTAAAAGTTAACAATGAACAAAACCCATTCAATAGCAACTCATCAGCTGAGAGAAAATCTGCAGGACAAAGTGCTTGTCCTAACAAAAAATGGCATGAATGTAAAGCAATTTAGAAACTGCCAGCAGACATTTACTGGTGACTACTGCAAACAAATGATACATTTGAATAGAAAACATAGAAACCAGAACTGAGCTGCCAAGCAGCCTGTCACAGTGTGACCAGCTCAAAACCTGGAAAAAGTTGCATAAACTGCCACTGAACAAGTACTTTTTGAAGCTCCTCGTAACGAGGGCTTACACTAGAATCTACTAAGCCCCCTCTCTCACAGATGAATTTCAGTATTATTTCTATTTCAGAGGAAAAAAATAAGAAGGGCAATGGACATCAGAGCAAACTATGGAAGAATTCAAGCAATGGGAATAATCTACACTAGTGAATTTAACAGTGCCCACACTGGAGTGAATAGAAGAGTTCTGCTCTAGGAAATAACGTTTAAGTTTTGCTGGGGAAAGGAGGCATCAAAAAGCACAAGGGGCGGAAAGCCTCGTGTCGATGCTAACATGAAGTTTTTAGAGCAACAACTGTTTATTATTACAGAATTACTGAGGCTGGAAAAGACCTCTGAGATCGTCGAGGCCAGCCTATGGCCTAACACGCCGCGACATCAGCTAAACCATGTCACTGAGTGCAGCATCCAGGCTTTTCTTAAACCCCTCCAGGGATGGTGACTCCACCACCCCCTGGGCAGCCCATCCCGGTGTCTGATCCCCCTTTCTGTGATGAAATTCTTCGATGAAGCGCACAGGGATGCGATCAGCAGCGAGACAGATCTCTTCTATTCATCTGAGGTGAAGTAGGAGGGGAGAGGGATCACCAAGGTGGGGAGGGNCGCGCCCCGCGCCCGGCAACAACGTTCCGGCCTGGGCCCGGCCCGGCCCGCAGCGCCCCGCGGCCGCCACAGCCTCGGCACGGCGAGGGGATGGCCATGGGGAGGCTCTCACACCCCCTCTGCAGCCGCACAGCTGGGCCCGGCCCTGCCTTGCCCTCGGAATGGCTCTGGGCGACCAGCCGCCACAGCTCCGTGGTGTTCGCGGCCAACCTGGTGCTCTCGCTGCTGTGCGGGAGCCCCAGACCAGCCCCAGAAGGCACGAGTTTGGTTCAAAGCACAGCACTGTAGCATGACCGTTTGGGTTTGATGGGTTCTCTTTCCCCATTTATTTATTTATTTATTTGTCTTCTGGATCCTCCCACCTTCCGCCCAATCTCCTTTCAGTGAATTTTCTGTTTTCCAAAAAATAAACATCTCACAGCTTTTCTTATTTTCTGCTTCCTTTTCCCCTTCCCCTTCCCCTTCCCCTTCCTCTTCCTCTTCCTCTTCCTCTTCCCTTTTCCCGCTTTTTCCCCCAATTCCACCCACAAACAAGCTGGTTAGAATCATAGAAATCACAGAGTGTTTGGGTTTTGAAGGCACCTCAACAGATCATCGAGTCCAACCCCCTGCCGAATCAGGATTTAAAACGACAAAACAGACTCACAGAATTGTTTCGGTTGGAAAAGTCCTCCAAGATCATTGAGTCCAACACTGCCAATCCCACCACTAACCCATGTCTCTCAGCACCTCATCTACGTGGCTTTCAAACCCCTCCAGGGATGGTGACTCCACCACCTCCCTGGGCAGCCTGTTCCAGGGCTTGACAGCCCTTCTAGTGAAGAAGATCTTCCTAACATCCAGATCTTCCTAACATCCAACCTATTGGGTTTGACTTTCTGAAAGTGGCTTTTTACTACGGCAAACTGAATTGAGTTTTTCCCTGCTGCTGTCAGGCCAGTGGCTCCACCCTGTGCAGGGTCAACATGACATGCGGTAGGGTTTGGGGGTTTGGGCTCCCTCCTGCGCACCCCTGGCCAGGTCTGCACCTCGTGCCCACACCCCAAGGGATGCCCGACACGTCCCTTGTGAAAGCAGCAGTGACCAGTGCCCGGCGTGGCCAGGGCAGCTGCTGCACGCTGGTCATTGGGAGACTCCCCAGCTCAAACTCTCAAAAAAACCCCCCACAACCTCCAAAAAAACAACCGGTATTTACACATATGGTAGGAGCAGTGACTGTAATCACAACCACATTTTCTGGAAATGTTACCCTGTTTTATCTAACCGCCTGGGCAAACTCGTACAGAGAGAAAGAGAAAAAAGTATTCTTTTGCTATTATAAGACATTTGGGGAGTTTTCTTGAGCAGCCCTTCTGCCTCAGCGGGAGAGACCCAAAACTTGGAATTTAGCAAGGCAGTCAGCTCCAGTCGTACAAGGACTAACGCACGCGTTTCATTTTTCGTGGTCTGGTGAAATCTGTTTTCATTTTGGCTGCCTGACAGAGGCTTTAAAAATATACGTGCCTCCTTCATTTCTTCATGCTAATTTTTAATCTACTGTAACAATTTTTTTAGTCTATGAGAACAGTTTCAGCTAATGACCTTGCAGCCTTCTCTTGGCACTGCTGCCGTGGTTGTAGGTCGAGAGGAATTTCTCCTGCCATTGGCGGTCTCCTCATGATCTTTTAGCTCTGGATGTACGTGCAGGGAAAACCGGTTGGAATATCTCAGAGGGTAGGGCGGCAAACATGAACCTAAGGGGAAGCCTAATGTGCTGGTAGTTGGTGCACATCAGCAATTAAGCTCTTTAGATTCCTGATTTTTGACAGACTTGAATGTTGGTGCAGGCTTGGAATTCAAGCAGAGGCTATAAAAAGCGTTTGGGACTTGTACACAGAGGGATAAAACTCTTCAAGGAAGGGGTCCAGACCTAACTCGATGAATAACCACTTCAAAGCGGGTATTAGGAATAAGCAAAGGGAGTAGAAGGAATGGAAAAAAGGATTAACTACATCTTAGAAGTTAGGAAATGTAGGCATAAAGGGAAATGTGCCAGAAGTAAAGCCGAGTTAGACCTCGCAAAGGAAATTAAAACAAATAGCGAAATGTTCTTCAGGCATCTGTAACAGGAGAGAGGAGGGGGGTGATGAAAGGGGGGGGAGGCAGGACACAACTGTGTGATATATAATGGAAATGTACATAGAGGAAATGAAGGCATGGAGATAGAAATTTTCTCATCCCAGTGGAACAAATCATAAAGATCATAATGTGAGGATAATTTGGAGTAGATGATCGTTACAGGTCCCTTTCAATGGAAATACTCTAATTTTTGACCTAGACATCTAACAGCACCGGCCTCTCAAGATTCTATCTGGCTGTGTAATGGCATCGCCACAGGAGCAGCACAACACAGCGTGATAGCAGGAAAAATGGTTCCAGTGTTTAAAAATAGGAAAAACTATTGAAGCCGGATCCAAATAAAATACAAGACTTAGGGATAAATTTAGCAGGGAAGAATAATGCCAGACAGGATGGTAGATGGAAACAGGATAAAATGCAATATGCATTTACTGACAGTAGATAGTGTGGACTAACCTACTGGCTTTGTGAGGTGACTAGTTTTCTAAACAGAGAAAAGCTAGTAGGTCTGTTCTGCCTGATAATGAAGAAATGTAGACTGGAAATGAGAAGAAAATGTTTAACCATCGTATGAATGAACTCCTGGTATATCTTTCCTACAGGCATGGCAAGAGCAAACAATGCTGTGTAAGGTAGCACTTGATCCATTCATCAAAAGAATCAGATTTTCCTCTCTGGAGACATCACATATCCCTAAATATATCTTCTCGATAATATTTCTGGCTGGTGCTTCTTGGTGCCGAAGCTCACTGCTGTTTGGTTGGAGCCTGTGTCTTTGTTTGCCCTTTTATGCTTTGTAAGTGCCCGTTCTTTTCTGCTGCTCTCCCCGAGCCACGCGCTGCAGTGCTGCCTGTGCTCACGCATTCCTGCTCCCACTGCCTCCCACAACCGCGGCCCAGTCCAGCATGGTGGGAACTTTCCAGTTGCTCCTGTGGTATTTGGAACAGGCTTCTGGAGGAAGACAAGGATGCTCCGTATTTCAGAATAACATTCTATTTTGAGGTTAATAGCTAAGCATTTATTATTTTGGGGGTTTTGTTTTTATTTTTTGTTTTTAATGGGAAGATAATCAGAGCCATATTTCCACAGCTAACTTTTAAACTGTGCTTGCAAACTCCTTTTTTTGCTGTCTAGTCCCTGTATCACCATTGTTTTGCTACCCAGGCTAAGTCAAGGGCACATAGGCCTCATGCTTCAGTGATCAGATGAAAGTCAAGCTCCACGACATTTTATCTTGTGTAATTGAGTAGATACATGGAGGAGGTGAAATATTGCAGCCTTTTGAAGCCTGGACAATTGGCCTGTGCCAGAGGTAGGATTAATGGGCCATTAAGTGCATTTTGCCCTGGAAAATCCCACCATCCTTTTGCAGCTGGGACACTTGGCTGCCAGAAAAGTTCTTCCACAGGAAAGTTTCTAAAGAAAAAAATCAGCCAAGTAGCTGGGTTAGCTCTGTCATTGCTAGAGGCGCATTTTCTGCCTGGGAATTGAGGGAGACTTGGAAAAATGGACCATCTTCTTGTCTTTATAGTGTAGCAGAAGATTTTCAGGCTTAAGGGCTGTCAAACTCGCAGTTTCCAGAGTGTGTTAATCACTGAACCAGGATTGATTAGACCAGTGAACTGGGAGCTCACGAGTTTTGGAATACTGGTGGGTGTGATTCTGGCAGCCTCTCTGTAGGTGGTGCTGCAAGGCAGTGAGATGTAAGAATCGCCTGGGCTATTTTTAAAATTCAGTCCCTGGGTTTCCTAACCAGCTCTTGGTATTCCAGCTTTCTTAAAAGAAGATTAGACATGGTTGCCCCTAATTTCTTTATCTTGATAAGCTATAATCTGAATGCACCCACTGGAAATACAAACAGAGGAGAACTGTTATTTTCTCTGGGTTCAAACCGTTGGCAGGATGTACTCCTCCTGGAGAACCGCATCTGAACAAACTGCCTTTTCATATTGATTTAACTTTACCAGAATTTTAACATCAGACTGTAGAATAGCATGAATTAGAGACGGACATCTGAAAAAGAATAATAAGTTGGTTATGCAGAGAGCCTAAGCAATGGATGTTTAAACTATAAAGAAAAAATCACATCTCTAAGTGGCCTGTGTCCTCTTTTGCTCTACACTCAAATGTTGCCTTGAGTTCTGCTGCTCTTCCGTGCACTGGAAAATGGTGGAATGGGTCCTACAAATGTGTCTGTACTCCTCCCCTGCTACTGAAATGCAATTAATCCAGGTGCAATCGAGTCTTACTTCAAGCTGGGTAGGCAGTGAAGGCTGTTGTCTCTGTTAGGAGGGCTGGGAGGAATTTTTTAATCAAAATTCAGCTGCAAAAGTTCGATGTTTACAGGCTGACATACATCACATACATAATTAGACAGGCAACCTTGTTCAAAGGCAGATGTGAGAGCTGCAGTCTATGAGCTCGTAGCCCAGTCTCGTGACAGGCTAATAATGCCTGTGGTGCTCAAACAATGGAACAACTTTGTCATCTAATATAGTGCAAAATTCCTTTCCTCAGCTGGGCACTATATTAAATCTTCTGTGTCACCACGGTGCTAGGTCACCTCTGCGGCAAAGACAAAAGGTTGCTCATTGTAAGTATTTGCATCTCTTAGCCCAGTCATCTCCCTAGCACCAGCCGAGGATCTGTATTTGACCTGGTGTATCAAATGTAAAAATTTGTTACTGGTCTCTCTCTTGTTCGATACATATTCAAAGATTTTAGATCAGGACGGGGTATCTAGCTGCCTTGGATGTGTGGTTCAGCTGAGCTGTGGTTCTGGGGCTGGGTGTGCAGCAGTGGTTAGGTGTCCACGCACAGAAATAGCAGCGTGAATTCACAATGTCTCTGTCCCGTAGTTGTTTGTTATTGACCACAGCAATGACGCTACCCAGCAATTTAGCTTGCACACTGGGTTCTGTGAGCACTTCTTGTGTGCTTTAGTGCAAGCTGATCAGTTTGGTTACTAATATAGCAGCTTTCCTTGAGAGGTGAAGCCACCGCAGCTGACACGCTGGAGCGCTGAGGGAAGTTAGCCCAAAGCTGCTCTGCAAACCCACATTCGAGGGTTGAGCAGTGCCATCTCTGGAATAAGAGAGGAGGAAATGTGTAGTTTGCATACTGTGGCAGAGTCCCGCAGTACTTCAGGTACATCCATACGTAAAAGAAGATCATAATCAAAATAAGTAGACAATGGAAGTATTATTATTATTCTTCCTCTTTTGGAGATAAGGAGCCAAACCATGAAGAGATTCAGTGAGCAGTTGCCCTGCAGATATGCATAATGTAAGAGCTGGCAATAAAACACAAGATTTATCATTGCTGCCATTTTACAGATGGAAAAACCAAGTCACAGAACAATAGTGGCTTGCTCAAGGTCACACCAGGTATTTATAGCAAACCCAGGACCTGAATCTGGAGCGGCTGAGTCCTGGTCAGCATTTTTCCCAAGGGAATCATGGATAAGGGGATTAATGTCAATAGCTTCTCCAAAAGCATCAGAATTTCAGGGCGAGAAGGAAGACTGTTCCAGAAAAAGATGCCTGTGCTTGTGTTAGAAAAAGCAGCTTCGACTCCAGTATCCCCAGCAACTCATACCTATGTTCTTGTTATCCTAATTAGTGGCAATGTTCCACTTCCAGAAGGTCTTATCTCTTTAAATTAGGTGGTGGTTTTTTTCAACTAATAAATTTAGGGAAGGCAATTCAGAAAGATGTATTACAGTAGATCACAGTTTGACATTCATTCCAGCAATAACAACAGTTATCAGAGGAAGATCTCTTTCATAAACGTAGGAAACAAGTCAGACTAATAAAGGCATGAATAGGTTTTCGCACATAACAATGCAAAAATAATCAATGAAATAGTGAAAAAAAAAATCTAGTCAGAAAGTCTGCATAATGACTTTATCTTGCACAGAAGCAATCTGACTCTGCTTTGTAATGAATAGCATTTAGCCATAAATCATTCCAAAACAAGAGGGAAAGAAGGAGTGACCCTGCTAATGTCAATGCGATTTAGGAGCAGCAGAGGGCATGTAAGAGCAGGTTCCTACTTAACAAATCTTCACTTTTTTGGCCTGGATTTTCCTGTGGAATCGGGAGCTCTAAATACTGATTTTCTGAATGAACCAGTGCCCAGCGGCTACCAAGCGAGGATCCTCTGAAGAAGGAATCGTAGATTTCCAGCCTGGTTTTCTGTATTAGAAGCGCTGCTTGCAGCTGACCTGCTATGCCAAGATACCATCGTATATGGTGTTTATTGCTGTTCTCAGAGGCGCTTAGAAATGGAAAATGTTAGACTTGGAGATAAGTACAAAGATGACGTAGGAGCGCAAGGAAGGAAACTAGACCAAGTGAAAAAAAATCCCGTTTATTAGACCAACTGGAGCAAGGTGAGGAAGGAGAGTCAGAGCTGCAGCTGAGATTGGCCATGGGGAGATGCTGAAATCCCCTTTCTGCCTTAAATAACATCACATTAAAAAAAGAAAAGAGCAAACCATACGTCTGAAATCAAAGCAAAGAGGTTGCAAGCAACAGCAGAACAGCAGCTCCAAGAAAGGAACTGCTCTCATTTCTTTCTCTGTTCTTCCTGTTGCTCAGATAAAGGAATTACTGTGTCTCTAGAAACACTTTTAGCACCATCTGTGAACTTCCACTCCACAGAGCAAAGCCTCGGGGGAACACATCTTATTGTCCCCAGTTCATATATGAAGAAACTGAGGCAAGGGAGGATGATGCTGTTTTGACAATCAGGTTTTCTCCAAGCTATCCTCGCTTGATCCCTCTGAAGATATGAATGTCCGACCTTGGGTGACTCATGCAGCCTAAACTCAACTACTTTACCTCCTACTGATGTCCCAGTGCCTGGCTTTAGGCCAAGACCCTTCAGCTGTTGTCCGTGGGCTCCATCTGGTCTGCACTGGTAGTGAATATCCCCTTCAATCACCTGCACCCTGAAGTCACCACACATCCCTGTTGGTGGAAATGGATCATCCAGAGCACTGTGAATGATGGCAACTGTGGTCAGAGTGGCCAGGGGGGTATTTTCACCTGCCACCTCCATGCTACCATGTATAGGTTGATGTGGGAGGCTCTGCAGTCTCCAGGGTGTACAGCCCTGTCTCTGCTTTGCTGTCCTTGTTGCATCCCTGCTTGGAAAGACAGTTCAGGGCACTTTGGCTCTGCTTTGCAGGGGTGGTCACGGCTTCTCATGCTTGGAGTACATTCACCATTGACCGTACAGGGTTCGAGATCCTTGGAGCCTTGAGCTGAGTTGCAGGATAAAAAGAGACCCATATCTGAACTACTGTACCCAAAGGAGGGATGGATGCAGCCTGTGCCAGTAAGGCTGGGTGGTTATCCTGGCACAGTCACCCCATTTTCCTTGCCTGGGAATGCCCACCCTGGCTTTTGTCCACTGTGTCCCCCTTAAAATCTGTAGAAGAAGCCCAGAGAAGCACCCAGACAGCAGGAAACACTGAGCACAAGGACCACAGTGGGATTTAGGGTGCCAGAATCTGGGTTATTGATGTTTCTATGTCGCAGCTAACAGCAGTGGCTTTCCCCGCCATTGGAAGGAGAGCACATTAGAGACTGGGGAGTTTTCAGTAGCAGAGGGACTAGGTAATAATCCAAATGCTGACCTGCTTCCCCTGCAGCATAGCTGCAGAAGATGGTGGGCTGGGAGAAGTTAATGGGATATAATTTGGCTCCACATAGTTTCTTGAGGTATTCTGTCTAAGGAGGCTCAGCAGCTTTGCCTATCCCCATCTCGGTTTCCTGACCAAAGATGAGGTGTGAGAAACTGAACCGCATTCCCTGGGAAGAGCTGATAGAGCCTCCCCTGCTTCTCCCCCTCCTCTGGTGCTTCAAACCAAAACAGCTGCAAACTTCTTGTGGCTGGAGATGTGCTGAGTGGCCTGGCAGGAGCTCAGGGAGAGGTAAAGGAATCCCACCCACCAGTAGCAAGGGCTCTGCGCCACCACCAGCCCTCGCGTGCCCTAAATCGTGGCTTCCTTGTAATTGCTGTCTCCATAAATACCAGCTGGCCATCAGGAGAAGGCACTTGCATCGCTGGACTGTGTTGTGTGGTGTGAAATACGAGGTGACACACAACACACTGGCATTAGGCAAAGGAGTTGCCTGCTGATGTGGTGACACACTTGAGGCAAAACTGGAAAATTTGATCCCTTCCTGCCCGCGGTCTCCCAGGCGCTGTGGTAAGGCACGCTTGACTCGCTTTGCTTGGGGATGTCAAGGGAAAATGAAACACGCGGGCCAGCACCTCTGCAGTTCACGAACTCAGACGTGTCAGGTTGGCAAGAGCCCGCAAAGCCGTTTGGTTTGCTGAGGCTGGGTCCTACCACAGCTGGTTTATCCAGGCTGAGCAGGCCCTGGCCAGGTTTGTCCCTGGTGAAGCTCAAGGGAGGTGAAGAATGCTGAGCTGCTTTTGGCACTGTTATATCAGAGACGGCTTTGGCCAATGGTTAGTCTGGCTCCAGATCCAGCTCAAAACGTCTCCAGGCTGCACCGATTATCAGTTACACCATCCTTCTCCCCACAGGATCAGCTGCCTGCTTTCCTATTGAATTGAAAAATGGCAGAGTGGCATTTGTGTTTGGTTCTTCTAAATGTTTGGTCTAAGCATGACAGAGACCCATTAACACCTTTCTGAGCTCCTCATATTATCTTCTCCACTTTTCTCTCCCTCATTTCCGTTTCCAGATAACTTTTCTCTTTTTTTTCTCTTTTTTTTCCAGCAAGATGGCAGCTGTGTTACAGACATCAAAGTCCCAAAGAAAACTTGCCCTCTCCTTCAACTCCATTGTTAGTTTCCTTTGCTCTCATTGCCCCAGCTCCAGAATGATGAGCAACCATGAAACCATATCACTGTGGTGAGCGCTAATAATTGTAGACCCAGGACTGCAGATCTAACCCACTCGTGGCCTGACAGCAGAGCAGGCGCTCAGGGTGGGCAGCAGACACAAAGAGCTGGTGGGGTAGAGCAGGAATCTCCCTCCTGCCAGGGACTGTTATGAAATGTACCTCAGTGAGATGCCTTCTGCAACTCAGAGTGGTCCTGCAAAGGTCTGCCCTGTGCCGCTCCTGAGAGCATCTCTGTTCCTAGCTGAACCAAGAGCTAGGTGATTATCTTTGGGTTCCCGTGTGGACTTTGTAAAACCAATTTCCAAACCAGCCCAACAAAGCCACACAACAAATACTGATTTCTGTCGGTTCTCGCACAGCGCTTGCACAGGGAAATGAGAATCTCTAACGTGTCTGCGACACTCCCTTGGGTAGATGTGTACACACACACTCATCCAGAAGGGTTTCTGGTTGTTTATGTAACACAAGTGTCTTGAAACAGATCTGTTTGCTCTGAAGAGCAAAGGATTAATGAATAATGTGCAATTAAAGCCTGCACAGGAGGTAGCAAGAAAGAATAGCTCCAGCTCCGCTCCCTTTCCAGGGCTTGTTTCATATGCATGTTAAGGAGTTTGTTTAAACTTGTTTAAACTAATACTGCTCTTTCTATTCTTTGGGACAGGTATTTCAACAGGGCTTTGGAAACACAACTACAGAATAATGCTCCTCAGAGCACACGTGCCAGCCACTCGCAAGGCAGCTTGACAGGCGCATGTCTGGCAGGCAGCAGCGGTGGGAACCGGAGGGCTTGGGGCTGACGCTTACGACCAGCCCCTGCTTGGAGGAAAAGACTGGTCTCCTGTGGGGTGCCTGCCTGGGCCTCTGGACACACAAATCCAACACCCTGCACAACAATCTGTGCTGACACACTTTTCCTTCATGACCTCCAGAGAGCTGCTTGGGACTCTGACAGACAAACTGTGCCAAACGTTCCTGGGGCGGCGAGGGTATGAGCCTCTGCTTTCATAATGGAAGGGGAGAGAGGCACAAATGTCTGCCAGGTCCTTGGCCTCTGCAATTCCCAGTCTGCTGTATTAGCTTACGCTGGTGATTTAATTTATGGCAATGAACTGTGAACTGCAGTGGCTGTGAGCTGTGATTTCTGCGATAGCTGCTGGGCTGTGACAGCAGCTACCAGCAGAGGAGCAGTGATCAGCTCTGGTGCCACCACATCAGACCGCCACAGCTGAGCCTGACAGATCCTTTCTCACCCAGTGGGACCCCTTCCTGTACACCCAGGCCTCCAGCTACGCTCCTGCATTGGTTTGGAGCTCCTTTGAACATGATTCAGTCATCCTGGGTTTGGGAGCTCAGGCTCATGCTGGTGCTATTGTGAGAGTGAAAGAAGAAGCAGGGATTATCTCATGGGAGAAAAATAAAGTCCATGCTGCTGTTGACTGCAGAGAGGAGCAAACCCCTGGGATTTCAGAGCCAAGGTTTTCCAGCTCAGTTCATTGCCGAAATGGTGAATCCATGGACATGAACTTTATCTCCATTTCGCAGATGGGAAACCCCTGGCACAGGGAGGCTAAGTGGTTGTGAACGATGGAGGGGCAGACCTTTGAGTCGGTGATCCAAGTAATGTCTCAAGTCTGCACCCTCACCAGCAAATCAAGACCTCCATATCACTAGAAGAATGTGCTGCTGTATTCAGAGCACATATCGCTCTCCCCCAAAGGAAAAGAAGTGTGCACATCATTAAAAGGAAGTATTTTATGCTGATCATTCCCACATGCCTGCTCTGCATCTATCTGGGCTCTTAAGGAGCGCCCATTCTGCACATAATGTCATGCATTTGCATCTCATGAGGAAGATCAGACCTCCTCAGGCTAAGGAATTGTGTTCTGGGCCCCTGATAAAACCATTTTATGGAGATGAATAACTTGTGTGGTTTCTTGCTTCCTTTCCCTGAAATGCCATTAGATGAACATCAAGTGCTTTTGTATTTAGTTGAGGGAATTTCCTTTTAGGCTCTGCAGGCAGAGAAAAAAATGGGGATGCGAAGAGAGGTGGAACTGAACTACAGTGCTAACTGGCAGTGCCTCAGTGAGAGCAAAGAGCACGACTTGCTGCCTCATTTGTATCCATCGGAGGTGCCATGAGCTGCAGACTGGGATAAGTTACCTTGTCTGAAGGACTGAAATACCACATCAAAGCCCCACGTGGATCAAAGGTGAAAGCAACAGGCATTCCTGGCTGGCTCATCTTTCAGACATTTCTCTCTCTTTAGTTTCCACTTTGAATCTGATAATGCAGCCTGAACGCTGCCTTTCATACACCTTCATTCCTCAAGGCACAGGTGGTATGGAGCATGCATTTCCTTGTCAGCAGGCTTCATGGGGCACAGGATTTCCAGGGTTTAGCTCTCAGGCATCAGTGATGGAAAAGATCCATCATTTTGAACAAGGCAGAGCAAGACTGTTGGAGTCGGTGCAACAAAGCAGGGGCTCTCCTGCCCCAAGTAGGCAAAGGGGTGCAAATGTACAAAGAGCTGCTCAACAGTTAGTACCAATATTAATCTGTAACATGTAGTGCTCGGGGCCTTCCTAGAGAATCAAACCCAAGACTTTATACGAAGACAGACTGAAGCGACTGTGAGCCTTGGAGAGGAGATGCTGAAACACACAGAGTAAAACTGTGAGGAGGTCGCATCTACTGACACACAGGTCCCAATGGCATTTGGAAGCACATTGAAAATGTTCATGCTAAATGAAATAAACTACTTCAGGGACTCAGAAAGAAGACTTACACCTCACAGGTATGTGACTTATGTCACACAGAAGACTGTAGGAGGCAGATAGGCTGTGCTGCTCAGTGTCTATGGATGATAACTCTTCCGTACCTTAGGTTCCTCCTGCAGTACTACTTGTCAGAGAGGATCAGAGTCATCACAGCACGAAAGCAAGGCCTCATGACCTGAAAAATCTTGATTCTGACACTTTCTGTCCTTCACACCCTTTAATTTACATCAGCAAACTTTTATTGAGTCCACAGGGACTCTCTCTGGGTAGAAGACTCCCTCTGATAGATGTTCTCAGCTGTGCATTCAGTGCTGCAGTTTGATGTCGGAATCGATATATGTGCTTAAGTGAGATTTGTGGAGATGTTGTCTTCTGGATTCAGAGCTCTGTACTAGTGTGTAGGGCCTTAGTAAGTGGTTTCTGGAGTCTAGACCATCCCATACCTGTGGGTTCATGTAAGATAAAATATTACCTTATGTTGAAGCTGAAGTGGATTCTTTTATGTCAGGGTTGATCTCCAAGATTTATAAATCCATTCAGACTGGCAGCGAGATGAACAAGGCGATTGTACAGCTCCTTCCCCTACTCCAGTCTGCGAAAGGAAAACATTGTGACTCATCAGTCAGAGAAGTTGTGTTTTCTTCAGCAGGAAGCTTTGCAGATTCTCTGCTCCCAGATCTCGTTACACTCTTCCATCCCACCATTCTGGAAAAACTCCCACAGAAAGACAGGCAGATATTTTAATCAAGAAATGGTCCTTATTTCCATTAGCAACAGCTGTTTTCCTTTTAATTTAATTCTCCATTCTGGAGTCTGTTTATGAAAGCTGCCATTAATTATGTTTTTCATCAGTCAATGTTCAGAGATGGCTAATGGCCCAGCACACCTAATTAGTCCTTCATGTATGATAATGTTTCAGCAAGTCTATAGTTAGTGTGTAGCACTGATATCCGCTGCGTAGTGGAGTTGGGAGTGGGGTTGTGCAAACTCCCCTGGTGCGTGTCAGATAGTGTTACAGCTGCGTTCCTCCGCCACTGCCAACACGTGGCTAGCAGGGGGCTGCAGTTACTGGGATGCGATAACAGCTAGTGCCAGAAGTGGCTTCTAATGTCACTCCAAGCATGCTGGCAAATGGGTGAAGAATTCAAGTTGCCTGTGGAAGCTCTTTGAAGACAGGGAGCTCAGAGAGTGGCATTACAGCTACTTTTATTTTAGTTTCAAATGATGCACTTGGTAAGTGCTAGTGATGGCTAAATGCACTGTGCACGGGTGCTTTTCTTTAGCTGCTTCTGTACAGAAACCGTCTGGTCATCCTTGTCTAGGTATTCCCATCTGACCCATCTGTCTCAGTTCATGAAAGTGGAGTGTTGCTCTCCTTCATGTCTCTGTGGAGATACTGGCATGACCTAGCGTCACTAACCTAGTGATGCATCTGGGTTTAGGCGAGTCTTTGGCTGGATATAGCAAAAAGCTTGACATAACTGACCAGAAACTGCGGGCGCAAAAAAACAACTCATCTTTGTTCAACAATATGTATGAGTAGGTTGATTGAATTCTTCACATAGCTTAAAGCTGGAGCTGGAGTTGAACATCAGGCTCAGTTGGAACGTTGCCTTCATTTTGATGGTGTTTGCAGCTGCAAAGAATAGTAGTAGTTATTGGCAGGTAGCCTCAGGTAAGAAACATTTCAAATGCTCCAGTACACAGATAGCTTTGAGAAATATCCACATCTGTCACAATTGTGTATTGAAATCCAGTCGGTGTGTGTGCATAGAGCTGGCTCTGTTCCTATGCCCAGGCTGTCACCTGCAGAGTTCGTGGCATTGTGGAAAATCACATGCACAGAGTAAGGGCATGTTTTGTTTACCTTGGTAGAAAAGTGGCAAACGACCAGCTCAGGATTTGTAGTCATGTATTGCATAAAACAGTCAGTCACCTTCAGCCTTTCCTACGCCTGAAGGAGTCTGGTGCCCATGATCATTCTTCACTCACTTCATTTGCTTTTGCCGAGAGCCCACGGGAGGCTGCAGGAAAGTAAAACTGATGTAGCAACATTTGCTGTATGTAATAACAACAGTGTACTGCAGTGAAACCACTTCACTATTTGAATAATGAGAGATGCCCTAATATTCCAGCTGATGCTGAAGGTACTTCTCTGTCCTGCAGAATCACAGAGGTGCTTTGGTGAGTGTTCAGTTGGCCAATTTCTGACTGTGTGACCTCACTAAACTTAAAACCTTTTGGCTGCAGGAGGAATGAATCTGTCATGCTGCTGAACAGAGGCTTTTTCATGAGGCATCTGCTTCCAAAGCATACGAAATTTGCTTTGATTTTCATGGCCTGTTGAAGGATGAGAGCAGCACCACAAGGAATCACACGGGGTTGGCTCAGAAACAGTTAAAAAGAGGATACAAGGTGCTGTCATCTGAGAGGAGAACAAGAAAATGCAGGTGACCCTGTTAAAGAACATGTCCCGCTCCCAAAGCCTCCAGCTCTCATGCTGCGAGGGGCTGTAATTGCAGACAAAATAGATTTAGACACAGAAGAACTCTGCAGTTAGTGTTACTCTAGCTCAATATATTTTTTGGACAGGGGAAGGCAGCGAGTGTCCTACTCATTGTTCAGTCACGTCTTTGCTAGTTGTTTGATCACCTCAACTTTGAGGTCTCATCTGAAATGCCTCAGCTGGAAAGTGCTGGATTTATACAGCTCTTGCAATGGTGCTGTAAGAAATGTTCTCGCAGGCTGTCACGGTCCCGCTGTCAGGTCCTTCACTGGAAACACCGAGTAATCCCAGCGCAGCTGATGGGTGTCTGTCGTGTAAGTGAAGGCAGCGTTCATCTCTTGGACGTCACCTTTTGGCCTCTTCTGTTGGCAAATGAACCTGATGTAATATTGCAAACACACATCCTTTGAGTGAAAGTGATAAGAAAGACAAATGTTTGGCTTTAGCCAGGGAATTTAAAACTCAGAGTCCTTTGAAGATTGCTGAGTTCTGCGCTGTGTTAGTCGTCCGTATCTATCTAAGAAAACACTCATTTCATCACAGCTGATGACATAAATTCAGAGTTGTGAGCAAATGGCTAGGCTGAGTTAAATCACCTCTCTATCAGCTAATGGCATTTTTGCCTTTGCTTGATGAGGAAGGTTATCTTGCTGTTTGGAAATCATAACCTACAACTGTTAGACGACATTATCTGCAGACTTGGGTGAGATAATTTGTATGAAAAATCTGGGGAATCTGAAGCTTATTGGCTTCCACTTACACGAAGCTGAAACGCTTCAAGACTCCAGCCGCCTTCGATGTGCCTCCTGCTGTACGGTGGGGAAGGACTCGTGGCTGGCAGAAATGGATAGCGACGCCGCAGCCCGCTCTAAGGTTGGGAGTGACATCACTGATAGAAAGGAGAGCAGCTTGAGCTGTTTATAAAACTGCAGTTGGGAAGTTTGCCCCAGACTGCATTAGCCTCTGCGCGCTGCCTACCCTGCTTTTCCCCACTCAAATTCCGAGCTCCATCAAGGGAAACAAACATCTGCAGAGACACAATGTTAATTGTTGTACTTAGCGCTGCTGTTTACATTTTTGGTGCAGGCAAGTCAAAGCATGTCAAGGCTATCCTGGTGCCTAAAACAAGCCAGAAATCTTGTTCCGGCTGAAATAACAAGGGGCTGGATTCTGATCTCATGTACCAAGGCATTTTGCATTGGCTGCGGAGAGTGGAAATCAGAATCTGCAGAAATCAGAGGGTGCAAAATAAGTAGCAGAGAGGCTTCTAAGAGGGTGAATGTGGCAGAGTCACCAGGGAAGCATTACAAGGTTAATGCAGTTTTCCATTATCTGAAAACAGTTGGGGATTATGCTGCATTTGTAAGCTTAGAAAGGCCGGCTTCCCCGGGTTCTGCTCCCATCAAAATCCAGCCTAATGGCTCCTTATCAGGAATGATGAATCACTCTTGTGCCTACGCTTTGGTCCCTAATTTCCACTTTTCTTGCATCTGCTTAAAGTCCTTTTTAATTTTAACATGTACCACAGTCTCTGAGCCAAGCGTGGCCCTGGTGTTCGTAGTCATTCTGGTAATTACTGCACTTGCCGGGTCCCTTTAGGATGCGATTTCAATGGGGTGTGACTTTCACAATATTTTTTTTCTTGTTGTTGCTCGAGCCACTCCAGGAAGGAGCTGTTAAACACGAGTCTCAGCAGGATCCATCATGACTGAGGACAGAACAGAATGTAATGAAACAGGGTGAATACGTGTCTCGCTGAGCAGGATATGTTCTCTTAGTTATATGGTTGATAAAGCTTTGGCTGAGGTTCAAAAAGGTGTTCAGCTTTCATCTCTCTGTCTTCCTTCCTCCACTCCCCTAAATATTAATGGCTGCACTCATACCTCCCGTATTCCTGGCTGCTTTAATTGTTTACAGATTTTTTTAATAAAGGATTTGACTTTTTGCCTCTGCAGTTACACAAACCTTTCTCTGTCTTCGCAGTGATGCCCCCTTCATCGCAGCTTGTCCTCAGCTTCCCTGTGCCCCGTCTGGCTCGGTCCGATGTAGAGCAAGGGAATAGACACTAAATCACTGTAGTCAGAAATACTGTGGTGGAGTTTTCCTGCTGAGGAGAAGGAGGGACGGCGCCGCACTGTGCCCTGCTCAGGCTGTGACCCCAGCTGCACAAAGCCGGGCAGCAGCATATTGGTGTCACTGACTCCAGGTCTTTTGAGGACTGGGGGGTTTGGCACCCTGGGCTCACTGTTTGAAATCATACTTGCTCTGTTACTCTCCTTTCGGCTTGGATGAATGTGACAAGGCTGTGTGGGAAGCTAAAGACACGCGAGAAGCACGTGGCAGCGCTGAGAACTGAAGTCACATCTCCTGAGTCCCCACCTGATCCATTAACCACAAACCCATTTTCCCTCACTAATTGAATACAAAGAGACCAGTCTTTTTTACGTTATTTACACGCTGGGAGAGCAGAGGCAGCTCTGTGTAAAAAGTAACATGGCAAAGGAAAGCGAGCAGGGTTGTGAAGTGCCAGGTGACAGTGGGATGAAGGTTTCAGGAGGGTTGGGATGTGTCTGTTTAACTCCAAGCATCTCTGTAAGTGCAGCTGAGCAGCTGGATTCCCAGCTTGCGAGGAAATGACAGGGCACCCAGGAGTGCAATGACTGCCTATGCAGATGTAGATCCATACCAGGAGGAGAGGGAGGATGTGCATCTCCCTTACAGCTGACTGCCAGCACTGATTGCTCCCTTCATGGGATCCCATTGTCTCAAGACAGATTTCATATGAATCGCAGCAGCTGGGAGTAAAGGAAGAGAAAAATCCATCTCGCTGTCCTGCTTTGGTTGTGTTACTGTGCTATGTTTCTGTATCGGCCAGCCTCTGATCGTGAAATTCTCCTTTATCACATTTTTGGCTATGTTTGCTATGGAAAATTCTGATGTTTGAATTAGAGCCTGTGTTTATGAAAAGAAACAAGAAGGATTAATATTAATGTGAGCATGAATTAAACCAGTATTTTTAATTCTGTGGCAATTAATTAAATCAGGTCAGTGACAAATAGGAGCATAGATACCCAATTAGGCGCTGTTGCACAGGCAACTGGAGAAAAGAAAAAAGTTCATCTGACGTAATGGGATTTGGATCAGGCCCTTAAGAAGGAAGAGCCTTTCTGCTCCAAATAATTGTTAATTTGATCAGAACAGGGATTTACTACAGTTCGTCTGGCCAACCTGTAGTCTCGATCTGAAGAGACTTGAGTTCCTGTCCTCTCCAGAAATGACTGTGGATATATACAATGCTGTTGCAAGAAACTGTGAATAAAAAAATGTTAGTTAACATTATTAACAGTTGGTAGCTGGGAAGGAGTGTACTAGTGATAAAATATAGTGTTTATTTTCCCTCTGAGTTAAGCCTGCTCAGAGAGATGGACTGGCTGACGACTTGCTGTGCCCCAGCTTCTGCAAGGGACCAGATGGCAGAGGAGGTTTGTGAGCAGCCTCTGCTCCTGGTTCCACATCTGCTTAGGTCAGAAGGGACTCAGAGTATTTCCTTTCCCTTAGCCCATCTCACAGCACCCATCTCTGCCTGGGGGGCTGATACCTTCCAAAAGCAATTCCAGAGGCAGGAGGGCAGGGACGCCCACGGAGCTGGGGCGGGTGCCAGCCAGGAGGGCCAGAGCTGGACCGCAGGCTCTGGAAGTCATGGCTGAAGTGCGTTGGCAAACGGTGAGTGCAGGGGCCCCGCGGTGGGACGGCGGCGGCTGCGGCTGCAAGTGAAGGCCGCTGGCAGAGCTGTGGATGTGTGGGCAGACGAGCCGCCTGGCAAGGTTCACGCTGGCCCTGAGCACTGAGATTAGTCCTTGAGCACTAACTTTACCCACAAAGTATTCAGGAAAATAAAAGGAAACCATGCTTACATTTGGGCTTTAATGGCTGGCTTTTTTGCATCTCTCTTTCTTATTCTTGGTCATGAAAGCAGTCAGTCTGCCCTAGCAATCCAGATCCAAATTCTTTAACCTGGAAGGCGTTTTGTGTCCTGTAACATCTCCCAGCCTAAGACCAAGTCGAGCATCATGCATCAGTGATCTTCATTTTCCAGACTGGTAATTCTGACTTACCGGCATGAAGAACAAAGGCACTGAGTAAGTAAAAGGAATAGGGGGAAAAACCACAAATGGAATGGACACATTGGTTGAAACATCCCATTTCTTGAAAAACTGATTTTGAGGTATCTGTCAAAGCAATCCCTGTATTTCTTATGATTATTATATCACATGGCCTTGGCGTGGTTTTCTGCTAGTTTGCAAGGACCACCCAGAAGTGGGCCAGGTTTGGTTATTGGATTTACTAAACAGAACAAGAAACACAGAGCTCCTGCCTGCTGTTCAAAAATAATATCGCAAGGGAAGCAAACCACAGTGAGACCACAGGGAGGTGAAGCCCATTTTCCACTTGCTGAGGGAACTGCCCTCACTTGCTGCAGAATGCAGTCTCCATATGCTGGGAATGATTCCCAAAAGCACTCCATCCTTGCTTCCTTTCAGAAGCTGCATCCACTGGGATGTAGGGTAAGGAAGTGGCTCTGAACAGGATACTCTGGGGTGTTTTCTCTGTGCAGTGAGGTGGAGAGAACAGCCTGTAAGAGAAAACACCAAATGGTGTCGGACTAGAACAGAGAAAGCCTGTTCCTCCCTGTCAGTGTTTCTCAAGTTATGGATCCTGGACCACCCGATGGCTGGAGGGAGCTTTCTGGGGCGTAGCACACTGCAGAAAGGGCTGCTCCTGTGCCACAAGTAGCTCCGTGCTCACTCTGCTGTCAGTCCCCTGGTTCTTTCCGCCTCAGCTAGCAGCATGAGGAAGAGGAAGACTGTTCACTGCTGGAGAGAAAAAAGAGAATTTGCCCCTCCCTAAGACGCTGTTGAAATGGACACAGCAAATAAGGGAAGAAAAGGATAGGTGACCTGCAGTGACAGGGAATTTAGGAGAGCTGTGGAAAGTCAGATTTCTCTTCATGATCTACAGGAAGAAACATTACCATAAAGACATGCGGTGAGGAAGTAAATATGGCAGATTGCTTCAGAAACAGAGATAACTCACCATGCTGAGGCCCTGAGGGCATTTGGCTCTGAAGAGAGAGAGGCATTGGCTGTATGTGAAGCTTTACCTTGTAACTCAATCCAAAAAGGACATCAGGATTCCTTAGCAATACGATGTCTTAGCAGATTGCACACAGGCAGATGTGCTGTGTTGGTGGAACAAACCCTGAAGGATCTGGAGGAACCAGCAGGCAGACCAGGGCCACTGATCATGTAGTGCATGCAGTGGGTGAAGTTGCACCCAGCAGAGCGTACACTGGTCCTTTGTGGGTCATTTACATTAGATACCAGCTGAATGAAATCCTGCTTATACTAATAGATGTGTGATGCTGCTTTACCTCTGCTGGGTACGATGGCTCAGCGGCAGAAACTAAAGCTATAACCGATGGACCAGACCATTTCAGATCTTCACTACTGCAGGCAGTGATCTCACTGATTCTTACCTACACTAAGACATAAAACATTTTGCAATATGAGAAATCCCCATGTACTCTGTTGTTAGATGCTGGTATGGATGGGAAGGAAGGCGGCAATGGAGACCTTGAGCTCTCCCTGCATTGACTGACTACTCTTTGCAGCTTCTCAGTAGCTAAAGAGTTAATGAAAAAAGCTCCCTCCCATGACCTTTCACTTCCCTAATGTGTTTGTTGATTTCTTGTTCTCCTAGGCATGATTTTTGTTTGGGAATGAAACGTGCTTACTCATTCATATGCATTTATTACACAGACACCACGTTTGGGTACATCATCCATCAGGGCAAATGTCACACTGCGTAGAAGCGCTGGATCCAGAGTGACAACTGAGTTAGTGCTTGTGTTGTGGAGCAGCCCCCTTGCCAAGTTTCTGCAGCTGGGCGGTTTTAAACAGAACTCACTTATGAATAGATCCACCAGCAAAAGAATCTGCAGTTGCATGTTGCTCTTGTGGAAGCTGCCAGCTTCTGCAGGCCACTGGCCACCTCACAGGGGACACCGAGGCGAGTGGGTGGCCCATGGTCAGGGAAGGGCCACAGAAGGGATTGTGATCAAAAGCCGTTCTCAGCCGATTGGTTTTTAAATTCTCCTGTGAAATGACTCATTGCTCTCAGTTCTGCTAAACAGATTCAAAAGGTGCTGGTGCTAATTCTGCTGCCGAGCTCAAGGCACAAGAGCTCATCACTGCCATTTCTCTCCTTGGATGGTGCTCAGCTTGGAGGAGCAATCGTTGGTATGGAGCAGTGATGGCACGCTTAGGCATATTCCTTTCTCCATGTGCTATTTGCAACTTCTGCCTTTATTCTGCTGCGTAGACATCTATTATTTTTAAAATGATTTGGAGTTTTCATGGCAACAGCCATGGAAGCCAATGGCAGTCATACAAGTCAAACTTCAAGTAACACTTCGCAAAATACACAGCAATCTATTTCAGTGCTCCACATCATTAATTAGGAGAGGCAGGCTGGGCAGGTTTGGAAAATATGATCGCTAGTGTTCAATTTTTAAAAAGGATTCTGAAGTGGCTATCGAAATTCTGTGCATTTTCTACACAGAGAAGAAAATGCAGCTAGAAAAATTAGGCTACATATTGATTAATCTCAGAATTGAAATAAATTATTTATATCTGTTACGAGTGGATTCAATTTGTGACAGTTCCTCTGGCTATGGGCTTATTAACTTAATATGGTAATAATGGGAGAAGCAGAGAGAAGGATTAATGGCGTAGGAATACTGAAAATCTGAAAGTCGTTCCTAAATTTATCCCTGTAATTTTGTGCTTACAGAAATACCGGATTTTGATTTTCATCCATCTAATTTATAAGCCACATACACTGTGCACGATACCAATCAATTCCTTAACACACGTGTTGAGACATCAACACTTCAGCACACCAGTATGCCACCAGTCAGTTTGAGGAATGACCATAGCTATGGTCATACTGGTGGCAATATGTTGGGCTCACACATTTAAAGGCTAGGGTGATGTATACTTAAAAACTGTGCTTTTGTAAATAAAAGCTAATCCTATTTTTATGAATTTAGAAGCTTAGTTTTCTCCAGTTAAGTGTCAAGTGAAAATATAATCACTATAAAAATCCATATTGTGCCTAGAAATTTTGAATATCTTTTTTAATAGTTAAAGAAGCCCACATTTTCCTAAAATTGCATTTGATCCAACTCCCATTTTTGCTTTGGAAATGCTTTCAGTGAAAAGCTTCTAACCAGCCTGATTTATTTTTAAAGCAGCAATGATCATTGCAATAGGGTGTAATTATCTTTAGTTCCAAGATCTTTGATCACAGTGTTTCCATATCTAAATCTGAGCTGGGGTCTAGATCTCTTTTTCATGCCTTGGGCTATAATTTGTGGGGCTTCTTTGGCAAAAGAGTTTCTTTTGTAAGATACCCACAGACACGAGCAGCATCGTGTTTTCCTTTGGTATGTGGGAGTATATAACCTTTTAAAGGATGGATTGTGATTACCTTTAGTGGGAAGGGAGAATGAAGAGATCATATATTCCAGTCTGGGGATTTTGATGTGTTGGAAACAGCGTCGGGCAAGCATCACATATATGAGGTTAATGACTGCATTGGGGAAGCCCATGGGCTATGGGAATGGTTGTTTTCTGCTTAAAAAGTAATACAGCTGTCAAACTGGGAAATTAAAGCAAGGAGTGGTGTAAGAGCAGTGCCACAGGGCTGACCAAATGGTAGTTCATTGCTGCACTGCTGGATAGATGTCTACCTGTGTGTGTTTAGCCGCACATCTCACCTGAGTTTGCAAAACAGCTGAGGCTGTGGATGATACAGCTGGGAAAATGCAGAAATAATTGCAGAAATGGTCCAGTCGTTCAGCCCCCCTTTGCAAAAGGAATTGCTGTATCTGTAGGAGTATTCTCTCCTGTTTAGCTTTCATTTGAGTCCCTAAAATAGGCAGCTCATCTTGCCAGACTCCCACAGAGGGAGACGGGGGCTCCTCCGGAGGGTGAGCCAGAAGGACAGAGCAGCCCTGGCTGTTGGATCCACAGCATCAACATGAAGCTCCTGCAGCATGTTATGAAAAATCTCCATCTGTTCTGTGTAGCCCTTCAAGAGTGGAAATGAGCTTCTCCTCATGTCAGCTTGACTGGCAAACCTGTAACATTTCCAGTGAAAAATGTTAATTTGAGTGCAANGCTGTGTTAAACCAATGCATGCTATTCTACTTTATCCTTTGTGTCATTTCAGACATGGTTTCTATTTTCTTTGCACTTCACCAAGGTAGCAGAGAACTGCTTGGAAAATGTTAACATCTGTGAAGCGAAAAAAAAATAATAAAAGGAAAGGAATTAATCAAAGCCTTGAGATTTATAGGCTAAATCCTTGGACTTTGGTTCAGGCAGTAGGTTTCTTTCTCTGCTGAGACAGCAGAAAGCAGCCAAGGTGCTGGCCCTGTGGGGGAATGAAGGGTTCCCCAGCACAGGAGCCCCGCAGCAGAGCAGAGCTGCCCTGGCTGGCTCCCTGCTGCCTGTCCCCTGGCCCTGCCTTCACACATGGGTGACAGCTCGTATGTTCAGCCAGGGCCAGCAGCTGGCTGCAGCTGGGCTGTCCTGAGCAGCCCCAAGGCCATCCTAAGGTATGTGGAAAGCCTCTCAGCCCAACTTTTGTTCACCTCTGGGAAACAGAAGCAGAGTTTACAGCATGAACCTCATGCAGCTGAGAGCTGAGCCAGGTTTTGTGGTGATGGCTGTTCTCTACCTGTGAGTTTTGAATATTCCTCCCGCCAGCACGGCAGGGAGCAATTGCCTTGCTAGGAACATACTTCTGATGCAAAAGAAATGGGTAGACACAGATGCCCAAGGCAGAATTACTGACCTACTGAGGCCACTGTGTCTTGCGAAATCCCAGGGGTGAAAGCAGCTATGCTTGGAGAGGCTGGGATGCAGGGGATCATTTATCTTCAGGCACCCTGGCAGCTTCACAGCCAGGCTTTACCACTGGTGCAGTGCCAGCAGAGAACTGTGAGCATTGCCTGCTATGTTGTCACTTGTCCTGAGATACCTAAGAAGATACTTAAAAGCTCGGACCACTGGTGCCTGAAAAAAAATGTGGTCCTGACATGCAATGTATACGTTCTTAAACGTTCCCCTGAGGCTTGTAGTGCTCCCTGAGATAGCAGTGCTGTGGGAACCTCTTCGCTCCTCATGGGCAGCTGGGAGGATTTACCTCTGGTATAAACAGTTAGTAAAGAAAGGATAAAACTTCCTAATGGAGAATGAGGCCTCAGGAAAAGCCAGAACTTGAACAAATCTGAACTTGCGGTTGAGGTGTGCGAGGAGGGGGGAACGGGCTATCTTCATTTGAACTTTTTCTCTAAATTTCAAAGATCACATTTTCAAAAGCTACCCCTCATTCTTCTTGTCGTACACTTTCAGAGATTAGTGCAGCTGCAGGCAGAGCAGGAATATCCTATCTGCAGATGCCCGAGCTATTTCTGGTGAGCTAGAAAGGAGACTGATAACGCTGCTCTGAAACCCTGAAGACATGGACTTCCACTAAGGGTATGGTGGAAGGGTCACTTAGTGGGAAGATGTCGATGTTTGCATAAACCAGGTGGCACAGAAAGAAGTGGAAAGCCCTTTGAGATCTTCAAGAGCTAAAATCAAAATTGCCTCTTGGTGACATCCACGGTTTAGTCATCAAATCTTGGGTCTTTCTAGCTAAGATGGGCAGGATGAATTGCTGTGCCATATACAGAGGTTTAGTCGTGTGCTTACTGGAAGACACTTCACATTTACTCTGCCATTAACTGTTCCTATTATTATCATAATGATTATTGTTGCTACTATTGCATACTTTGAGGGAATAACAAGAAATTAAGCTTTGAAACAGAGAAGTCAAAGTTCTTGGAAATGTTTTACTATTCACAGATTACCTACGTATTTGTGGCTTCACAAGAATCACTGGTACTTTAACGGTCGTACTGTTACAGCCTGCTAGAAACATACCCCCAAACTGGCTACCCATTACTGGAAATGATAGTGGGTGTCCGGAATGGAAATGGTATGTTCTTTCAAAAGTTTCATCTGTCACTGTATGTTCCTTGCAGCATTAATGTTGCAAATTGGAATACAATGTAGAAACAGAAAGGGATTTACTACTACAGAACTGGATGTGTTAGGTGATGTAGTGCTGTGATATTAGACAACATGACATTTCATGAATAAAACAAAAATTCTTGCAGCACTGCTTACGAAGGGAAAAAAGGGCTTGAAGCTGGTCACATTTACAGGGTGACTCTCCGAGGACTATTTCAAATGCAAGAAATTTAATGATGGCTCTTAAAAATCTAATTACTTACTGACTGAAATTAATAAAATCCGCAGGAGCAAAGATAGGAGTAATGACACAAGATCAGTGCAGATACACTGATGAACATCAGGATTTATGTTAACATTTAAAAATCATAATAAACCGCCATCCAAAGGCACACAAAACCTTGGTAATGGAACTTGAAAGAAAAATGAGACCACAAACTAATAAAGACACTTCTCCTCCTTAGATTAAACATGTTCTGTCAGCCCAAATGTTTACTCGGCACGCTGTAGAGAGGAGGGGGAGCAGGAAATAGCTACTTTGGATTTTTCAGGATGGCTGTTGGACCTGCAGTGTGATTGAGCAACATCAGGGATGGTGGGCACACACCCACAGGTGAGGCACGGCCAGCAGATCCTCTCTTGGATACCTGTTCTCCTTCAGCACATCCCAGCCAAGCCTTTGCCTGAATGGTGTCTGGGAACGGAGATGTGCAACCTCTTAGGTCAGCTCTTCCCTTCCCTTGTGCTGCTGAAGGACAGCACCTCCCCAGGGTGTACACCATGATCCATCCTATAGACCTAGACAGAAATGGTCTCTGTGGCTACCTCAAAATTAAACTGGGTAGCCTGGGGCTGTCCCGAAGTCTGGGATATCTCCTGAATTCCAGAACCTTGCATTCATTATTGTCCTTGTATATAAATTGATTTCAGCCTGAAATGCCTAGAAATGCTTTCTGCCCTGATAGGCAGTTAATGTCGTGACCCTCTAGGAAAGATTTCAAGTGGCCTGCCTAGCTGATGTTGATGTCATGACATTGGCACACAGGCAGATAGGGCAGAGGGAAGCTGCGGAGCTACGCATGGAGCTCTGGGTCCCACATATGCTGTGGGTGTGCTGTGCGGTGCAGAGAGCGCATCCAAGTCTTCCCTTCTTGAGCTGCCAGATGGCTCGCCCCAGAGCTGACTCAGGTTGCTACAGCAGCAAAGAAGTGTAGGTGAACAGCAGAGCTGGCTTTGAGCCCAGCCTGGGGTTTATTTTTACATAGATGCAACCACTGTCCTTATTTGCTACTTCCCCTGCAGTACTGTGCAAGTGCAAGGCATTATTCTTTCCATTATTTGATTACCGGAGAATCATGGTTCTTCACAGAGGGAATATTCTCACGGCTGAGCTCAGACTCAAGAGTATTTTGGACTCTAAAACTTTCTCTGGTGTTGACATAGAATAATTTCCCCCTTACTCATCTCTGGATTTGGTGATTCTGCCGTTGCATGTGGAAAACATTAAATGCGGTAGCCTGCCTGTGCTTTCTATTATTTATTTTTTGTTTAGAAAAGCATTTACCCACATTTCTCTGATGCCACCTGTTCAGCCATGGACTCAGAATTTGCACATTAAAATTTGTACGTGCAATTCAGTGGCACACAGGCCTAAGAACATGTTTCTTTGCATAATTATTAGCTCATTATTGATATTTGATTGCTGTTATTATTACTATTAGGAGACCACACTGGGAATTTACTTTAGTTATTAATAGGCAAGATCATCAACATGACCAATTTTCAGCATTATCAGCATCTGAACCCTAATATCACAATAATGCTATTCAGCTTATAGCTTTCTCTCTTGAGCCTTTAACTTATTAACTGAAGACTCAATACGCTGAAAGCCTTTGGCGTTACCACAGACAGCATGTCTGATGTGGGCTCTGGCTTTCACACCTTCTGTCCTCCACACAGCTGCTGAGGCTCTGCTTAGGAGGCTGTATTCTAGGACACAGACACCAGACTGATTAATCGTGCACACCGACCTGCTTGTGCTTCATGAGAAGTTGATGTAGGTTCATTTGCAAAGACAAATTGCCTTGTGTTTTAGCATCCTTGCTTTCGTTATTCACTCATGAGTCAAGTTGATACTTGAGGATCTGAGTTCTGCACTGAATTGCTTCAAGAACATTTGCTGGGACCTTTCTCATGTTTAAACTATACACCTAAGTAATCCCGTGGCAACTAGTGTTACCCTTCCCAGCGGTAAATGTTGCGAGTATTTGCACTAGTAATATGATTAATACGATCAGTGGCACATGTTTGCAAAACTGGGATTTCTCCAGTCTCCTCTGCTATTAGCTGTGGGGATGGAATGTGTTGAGAGTGACTAAAGCAGCAACAGCAGAGCTGGGGAAGCCCTCAGGCTTTGGCATCAGAAAAACTCCGTATGGCCTTGAGTTCCACTTTGGAAGCTTACCACATATTGAAACATAATTAATGGGACATCTACTAATTTTTGATCTTGAGGTTCATTTTAACCATGTTGAGCATTTAAAGAAGTTGAGACGATGAACACTTGATGTTGCAGAATGGTGCCAAAAATGTAAGTTTCGAGCATTCCTACTCCTGATTTGTTTTGACAGACATTTCATTTTCTAAAGCTGCAGTTAGAGCAATAAAAACAAAATTCACCACAGAAAAATAAACACCCGCTCCCTTTCCAGCAAAACTGATATATTTTTTTGAATGCTGGAAAATTGTGCAGCTAGAGCCCAGAGCCCATTGACTTTCCACAGGAGGTAAAGCTCATTAGCAAACACATGAAAGACAGCGAGCAGATTATTGTGAAAAAGTTATTTGTACAGTTACTTCAGTAACACTTTATTTAAAGTTTCTGGTTGCTGGCACTTGGACAGTATGTGTGACCTCGGTTAGGGAATGGTCATTGCTGAAAAACAGACACTCTAAGAACCTTACAGGCAGCAAGAGAGGAGGAGGGACGCAACTCAGTGAAAAGGAGGGAAAACTGGTGCTTCTTTTTTCATTCCACCAACAGATCATCTATTTAAGGAGGTACACGGAAGAGGAAAAGCATCCCTGGAGTGGGAAAAGGAGCGACTGAATGGAGCATGCCCAGGATTGCGCGCTGCGAACGGGGAGGATCGCCCATTTGCCCCCAATCAAAGGGGATTTGTGCTAAGCCGAGGGATACCGGTTGCTGTGTGCCTAAGGAGCACAGAGGAGCTTTCTGTTATAACTTCCTGTTCTTTGTTTAAGAAAATACATTAACTGGAGGAAGAGAGTTCTCGCTACAACCCTGATTACTATTTCCTCTAATTCCATCAAAATGACTTCTTCCCAAGCCAGCCTCCCCAGCCAGACGCTCTCCCCAGCCTGTGGAGCGTTTGAAACCCCTTCATCTCTGCTGCCGTTAATGTTTTGCAGATTTCAGCAAGACTCCTGGGCTCTGCGTATAAAAGTACAGTTTAAGCAGTGACAAATAGAAAGCACATGCTTATTAAAGCTACATTACACAACTCCGTGCCACTTTAATGTCATCTACTGCTAAAACAACAAACCTGTGGGGACTTGTGCCTATGTATGTGCCTTGGAGAAGGAAGGTGGGTCTGAGGTTATGGTGACTCATGAGGACAAGCTGGCATATAGATTTGGGTCCACACTAATGTGCCAGGACCGCTATTACCTTGAGGACACACGGGGGCTCGATCATCATCTGATTAATAGACACATGCATAGTTCATCCATGTCAGGCTCTAGGCAGGACAGCCTCTGGCTTGTCTAAACACGTAACAATGCCCTCCCCATGAAAAATGGGGCAGAAAATCTGGCAAGCTGGGCTGGGCTGACAGTGGGTGCTTGGTTGAGTTACTTGATAACTCTATCAAAACCTACGTGCTTGAACTCTGAGTTAAGCTGAGTTCAGACACACGAGCCCCAGTTCTGCAGATCAGATTTGCCCTTAACTAATATTTCCTTCTAGAGCGAGCAGTGTCCAGTTGCCTAGTGGATCTTACCAAGATCCACTTCCAGAACAGAGTCAGCAATAGAGATTAACTCCGCCGTGGAAAATCCTCCTCTGCTTTTCCCCCTGCGGCACAGGGGAGCTGCTGGGAGAGTGGGTGGCTCTGCAAAGGCACCAAAGAGCCTGGACACCTTCCTTCTCACTTTTGCTCCTTCCCCAAAGCTTTCTCGGTTGGTGCCAAGCAGTCCTTGAATATTTTCAGCCGTCTAACTTTATTTTACTTAGTGTCTGAGGCAGGCTTCACAAGCCAAACTTGTAATCTTTTTGATTTGAGTCCCTGCGTGCTCAGCAGCACACAGCGGATCGTTGGTATGCAGCACTGGTAGCATTTCACTGAGACAAATGTTCTCTATGTGAACTCAGAGGCTGCGTCTTATTTAATTTTGTCATTTTCAATTAAACTTTGCCTGTCCTTCCATTACTGTTTTGAGTCCTGTTTAGTGCTAATATTTAATATACTCGCGCTTCAAAGTGTTTTTTCTTATTTCAGCCACAGATTTTGCGCATACTTTCAAAGTTAAAAATAGTGTTTGGCTTTAGCTTCTTGATTTCTGCTGTAACTTTTGTTGCTACAGAAATGTTGATGGTTCAGTTCAATTAGAATCATATCAGTATTTTCATGTATTTGGAATGGGAAGGGCGGAGGACAGAAAAACAGCCAGTGAAGGCACTGAACACTGCTCCATGGAAAACTAATAGACAGAAAGTGAAATAACATGGGATATTATCACTTTTTTTGTTGTTGTTTCAAAAATGCTTTCTGAAGTTATCTGTATATTTTAAGTTTCCCACAGTGATACACTTCAAGTTTTTAAAACAACACAAACATTTGCCTTGGCTAACAGCCTAGTGTAGAGAATAAAAATTATCAACACAACTAAATGGCTTAAAAAGACAAGGTATTGTCCCCAAGGAGGAGCAGAGAATGTAAAAGTAATCTGTACAGGCGCAGCCCTATTCATGTGTGGCCAGCAAAAACAAACTGGTTGAGTCAGCTATCTCTTTTAAACGGAGAGATTTCTTTCTTTACCTGTCCATCATCTCTCTAGGATGCGCACGTACCATCTAACCGCACTACTCGAAGTACAATTAATGTTTGTTCTGTGCCTCGCAGGTGCTTTTTCAGTAACAACATGACATTTATTTATTGCTCTTCTTCAAGAATTAATAAAAAAGCCAGAGGAGCTGTCGAACTCCTGATCCACTGGCAGAAAGTTGTGAACAGGTTATCTGAGCTGTATAACCCTCAAGAGGTCATTTTTTTTTTATGGTTTGGGGCCTACTGCATACACACAGATCATTGAAATACATTTTTTTCTATCTCTGTTATTTGTTCTTCAGCCTTCTGGTGAAACGCAGCAATAAAGTTCAAACCTTTGCCACGCTGAATTCTTTGGCAGCTTTGTAAAGCTGCCCGGAAATTATTGTGAAAGCTTCCATAATCAGATAATGACTGATATACAGTGCGTGTCGATAGAAGTGTTTGAAAATAAAACGCAGGGTGCTATAAAATGGGTTTACTAGATAGTAAATAACATTTCAAATATGCAAGGGAATCACATTCCAGTCCTGCTTTCTCTCTGCCGCCTTCCCTCCAAGATCTGCTCCACTTGTGGGAAGTCCAGTGCAAACTCAAGGAGTCATAACTTTAGGAAATATTTGCACCACTTCATATGAGACATAATTTAGGTGTCTCTGCTGGCTGGCTGGTCTCCCTGTGTGGCTTTTGCAGCTGGTGGGAAGAGACAGGCTCTCCAAAGCCTGATGCAAAGCAGGAGCTTCACTCAGGTTCCCCATAACCCTCCTCAGGAGGCTCTCGCTGAGCACAGAAAAAAACCCCAAAGACCAGCAGCTACCCTGTCCTGGCTACAAGGGGAACCCATCCCACCCCTTAGGTCATGCTGGAGTCCACTCCTCTGTGCACTTATAGCCTAGAAAATTGGTAGAGAATATGAAAGGGTTGCATTTCTAGAGCATGTTCCCATTTGGTGACTGGCCAGTTCTGAGCTGTGGCTTCCCATCCCCATCCCCAGCCTTCAGCTGTGTCTCCATCCTCAGGTTGTCTCTTCCCCAGCATTTCAGCCCTAAGCTCTCCAGGGACTGAATTTGTGCTCTGTGTTCACATCAGGCCAAGCATAATACGCCCGAACTTTAACTTAATTTGTGTGTGCCACCTCATTTTGGAATTTCCAGGTAAACCTGGAGATAACCACTTGCATCCAGAGTATTTAAAAGAAGCTGGAGCAACGAGACAATGCAGAAAGTGCTATAGCCCAGCCTTGGCACCAGGGTGCTGGGTGAACCTAGTGCATGGGTGCCAGGTCTGCTTGATCCTGCAGTACCTCTTCAGCCACTGACTCATAAATATGAAGTGATCTGAGAGAGCTTAGTCCTAATGAAAGATGAGTGCATGGAGTTACTGTCAAAGGTCTTGAGAGGTTTTTTTGCTGCCAAAAAGGAAAAAAAAAAAATCCAATACACGCAATACAAAAGCAATGTCTCATTAAAATGAAACAGTGAGAGTGACCCTGCTAATAAAAAGGACTTGTTTGCATGGACTATAGATGAGTGAATAACAAGCTAGGGGAAAATATTATTTGCCTGGGAAAGCTTAACATTTGAATAAGGAGACAAGACTGCTGCTTATCTGTAGCAAATCACTGCCCTATTGAAAACACTGCTACGAATTTTTCTCTCCCTCCCTCTAAAGCTGTTCTTTCTCAGATCAGGCGAAAGGGAAACAAACATGTAATTGTTTTGTACATAATCTCTAATCTCAACTTCAGCACAAATCCATAGTAGTCTTTAACAGAGGAATAGAAAAATGTGATTGTTTGGAATGGATGTTTGGTTGTCTGTGCACATAGGCTCTGTGGCACACTGTTTGCATCTTGGGCAAAGGATTTGTGTGACTTATCCACGTGCTGATAAAACTGACTTTAAATGTTTTTTAACCAGCAATGAAAATTTACGGGTTCATCTTGGAGACTGGAGCATAAAGAAAAGAACAAATTCAATGGGATTTTTGCACTGTTAAGTGCTGGCGTAGATATTAGTCCATCAAGGTATACGCACTCATTTCTGACTATACCCTATGAAAAATCAAGTGAAGTTATTGAGAACGCTCCGAGCTTTAAAATAGAAACGTGCTTAACTACCTTCCTGAGACATTAAGGGGCTGCTCCAGTGTTGGCTGAGTTTCGGTACTGCTGGAGTCAGCCTACTTGATGCATTTTGCCCTCTTAGTGTGAAATCACATGTGGTTTGAAAGAGAATTTTGTGAGTGCCTCTGAATGCAAAATCCAGCTTGTGGATGTGTGGATGAAAGGCTCTGTATAAATGTCAGCCTTTATTATTGTTACGAATTTCCGGCTTCTGTTATTAAGACATTTTATATGGATCTTTGTGCGTCTGTCCGTCTGTGAGTTTGGATTAAATGCCTGCCACAAATCTCCCTGGCATCCCATGGAGGGGATTGCTTTAACTTGGTGCTCTTCTAACCTTTCCTTCTGTTCAGGGAATAAACCTCCCTTAAAAAAATGACCTCATAAAAATGGAGTAAACTCTGAGCTCTTTGTTTTTCTCAGGTCTAACCTCCAGGAAGACTATAAATTCATTTATTCTATAAAACACAGAGAAGTAAATCTTCAGCGTAATGTGTGGGGAATTAGCCACTTAACTCCCATTAACATTAATGGGAACTGAATATTTATTTACCCCACAGCACATAAATCTTTGCCTTGTAACTTCTACAGTTTCTAACTAAAATGTTTCCATTGTTCTAAGGATCCCAGTTATCCTGCTGGAGTGTTTACTAGGTTGTCAGCCTACAGGAGATATATTGGATGTTTCAGTCCTTTCTCTTCAAGTAAGCTGTAAAATGCTCTGGGGCTCTGTAACGTGAACTTTCTGAAACCTCTGTGCGATAAGCTCAGATGATTCAAGCCTTCTCTGCTTGATGCTGGTCCCATAGGTCCTGCTGGGAGCTGGAACCATTTGACATGAATAAACTGTTGTGACTGATAGACTTTTGGTCTGCACCCAGGATGATGGATGGATGGGGCTGAGGCTGTCGCTGCTAATCCATGAGTCTCTACCTCTTCCAGAATCTGTATTTCTCCCTTTCTTCCTCCAAACCTGTGTTCTCATTGGAAGAGAATTACACTCTCAGCTCTTTCTTCTCTACTTAAAGTAAGGGTTAGGCAACAATCAAGCCCCATATAACCCTGCTTTAAGAAGATCTTCTGTCCCTCCCCTGGAGGAAGGTGAAGGAGTCATAGCCCAGCAAGAACTATCGGAGGCTTCACTGTTGTTATGTGTATTTAACCAAGACACTGAGATGGTCTCAGGATGGATGAGCCAATGGACTCTAATGAATAGATGAATATGAAACCTGCCAGTCGCTGACTGAGATCCAGCCTCTGTCATACTCCATGGCAAAACTTCCCATGGCTTCAGTACGCCAGGTTTAACTAGCACATGAAACTACTTTCCCCTAAGGCACTCCAGAGGAAGCTATTGCTCTTCTGTGTGGTTTATCTGAACTGCTCTGAGGAAGTTAATAAATCCTCCAAAATTCTGGTTAAAAATAAATAAGTAACAATGGAAGCAGAAAGGCTCCATTTTACCTTCTACCGATTTATGAAGTACTTTAGAAATAAAGCCTTCCTCTGCACCTGAGTGGATTGGGTAAAAAACAATGGGCTTAAACTGAAGCTAGAGAGTTTTAGGCAAAACATCAGGAAAAGCTTCCCAGAGGTGAGGGCTGAGAAGCACAGCTGCAGACTGTGCAAGCTGCTGTCGCTTGGAGCAGGCTGGATAAATTGTAAGGAGGGACCTAGGTGGTCTAGTCTAGGCTGGAGAGTTTAAGAAGAAGAGAAGCGTTCTTACTTCAGATACTCCTTTCCAGCTCCATCACTCTGCTGGAGCAAGAGGAGATCCATTGATTTTCAAGGTTGTAGGATTGAGTCTGTTTAGTTCTGTAAGACTTTTCAACAAACTAAGAAAACTTTATCCAATGCCATCCTTCAAATGGCAAAGAATCTGAATGTGGGGCAGAAATTACTGTGGAATGTGATGCTAAGAAAGAAGAACTTCGGGCTGTGACTGACCTGTGGTTGAACTCATGGTGAGAGTCCTACTAAACTATAAAACCATTCCAAAGAAGACAACACAAGGACACCCACTCCCCAGATACATGTTTTGTATGTTAAACAGTTTGTCTAATCTTCTGATCTGACTTGCCCCCATCCCTTGTTGATGTGATCTCAGGGAGTCACAGCTTGTGCCAGGTAATGGAGAACCTGCCTCTTTCCCTTTCTCAACATTTTCGAGAGGGTCAAGCACATGCAAGAGTTGCGCACACCAGCAGCACAGGACGTCTCCTCTTACAGCAGTTTTACAGACAGGCCTTAACTGAGCAAAGTGTCCGAGCTGTGCGTAATGCCTTTGTTAGCAGCGTACTGAACCTATGGATTTTATTATCCTGATCAGCTTGC
>WEIS01010950.1:37634-61175 GCA_013389965.1 Todus mexicanus
ACCTATGGATTTTATTATCCTGACCAGCTTGCTCACTGCACCTGTCAGGTTCCTCCCGAGACTGAAATGAGAGCAGCCTCTGCGTCTGTTTTCACAGCTCCAAAGCAGAGACAGGGATTTGTCAGGAAACCATTAAGCAATATTACACCATTTGTTGTGGATCCATTTTCTTTCCTGAAGCCAAAGTATTTGTTTTCAAGGTCCAGGGAACAGGATTCTGCTGTGAGTTATGCCAATATAAATGCACAGGACCCCTCCAGGCAATTAGTAGAAAGATTTCTGATTCACACGCTTCGCTGTACACTGATGCACACTCCAGAGAACCACATCCATCTCTGGAGCTTTCAAGTCAGAGAGACTGGATGTGTGGTGGCTCAGGGATCTGAGACCTGTGACACTAAAGCATCAAGTTGGTGCTGTTATTAGACATTCAAAGCACCATAATCACAAACAATGGGCAAACAGACCATCCCATGTCCAATGTGCTAACGGTAGGTTGAGCAGGAGACAGCTTTGATTCCAGATTTAGCTCCTGTGAAACATATTTACTCAGATATTATTTCTTTTTTACTTTCTCCAATATGGCACTTATCATCAAAATCTTGAAAAATATCAAGTGAATGTTAACTGTGAACACATACTATTAATATAAGCCTCATTGTACCTCACATTTAGTGTATTCCATTATCAAACTCTACTCTATACTGGATACCATTCATGGAAACGTAAATATCTCAAACAGAAGTTGCTTAGCAATGGATCACATGGATGCACTGCTCTAGCCCGAGCTGGCTTACACCAGCTGGTTAAGTCCTAGCTGATAGTGGCATGGCCTGACCAGTTACATGGAACTGTTATGCTGCCTGGTAACATCACTGAACTAGTCAGAATGGTGTATACTCAACCAGTGGAGAAACAAATGCAGTATCAGATATAACCATGTTTATATCTTCGTTTGTGTTTTTCTTTATTTTTTTCTTTATTTTTTTTGCTAAAGTGCTGGAGGAGTTTCCAGCAATAGATAAAATCATTTTTTACAAAATTGAAATGCAACATTTGTTCCGGAGCTTGTTAGATCCTGAAATTTGTAGGTGGGGTTGGGAAAACGACATTCTCAGCTCTTCGCCAGCAGCGAAACTATTAGAGCCTTTATAAATGTTACCCATGGCTGCTTGTGCCATATTCCCAACAGCAAATGCAAGCAACATCAGGATCCAACAGGCTCCCAGGAATAAGCCCAGCAATTCAACTAAAAATAAATATAATGAAACCATAAAGAGAAAAATGTCTGTAAGATTATCATCCTTGCAGCTAGTTGGAATGTACTTGGGAAATATTTTTGTAGTTAGTTGCAAATAAAATATGCTTTACATGGAGAGAATGTTGCCAAAATAACACAAAATAGATTTATGAAATAAAAAATGAAAATGGAAAAAGATACAATAAAAAATGGAAATAACTTTTTCACATGGTTAGCCAAGTTGCTTATAAATAATGTTTCTTTCTTTTAGAATCAGCTAGTTGGTGTCTGGCCTAAGGCTGTGTTTTGTAACCTGTCAGTCTGCGACCTGTAAGAGCGGGTAGCAAATATCAGATGAGGGATCCAAGGGATTTACCCATTTTTAGTTTGTTAATCCTTCATTCTTACGATGTTTTAATCATTGCTGACCTTTATCATAATCCGTGCCCTCCTAAAATTTCCATTGCTGGGATACTCATGAGCTGGTTCAGATTGACCCTCAGATATTTTGAATATACCATCTAAATTGTATTAAATAGTTTCTGTATCTGGCTAAGCAAAACTTTTCAGACAGGAGCATTGCACAAAGAATATGATATCACCTCCCCCGGTTTCTTAAAAAACTGATCTTGGAGAATCAGTAGTAATGGGTTTACGACATTTCTGAAAACTGAAGAGGTTTTCATGAATATATCATCTGACATTGTCTGAATACTGATAAATGAGTAATTTCATATAACACCCACAAATAACTTCAAAAGAGAATGAGTCAGTAATGTGCTCAAAGGCTGGGGGATAGAGCCTCAGCCACCAGTCTCTAATCTAGTTAAGGATTTCTTTCTCATTCTGCTGTGGGATGATGTCTGGACACACTCTCACTGACGTGCCCAAAGGCTTGTCTAAGGGCAGATCAGTACCTGTGCCTCCTTCAGCAAGAATGAATTAATTCCCTTGACTTTCAACCAAACACCTTCTATGATTTATCAAACACCTCAGAGGCCTGAGCTCATTAGCAAGAACGGTCATTACTGCTCCCACTGTCATTCTTGAAGCATTCGTTACACTATCACCTCAAAGGCTTCTAGTGTTTATTTGTCAGATAAATGTCTCAGTGTCCAGCATATAGAATTCTTTGCTTGCTAAGAGTGCAGGTACGTGGGAAGCTCACACATTAGGCAAGATTTCATTGCACAAAGCTTCAAAAGAAAAACCAAACTGTTGTCAGGTTTGGTGGGCAACTGAATGGGAATCTGCCGGGGAATTCATTAAAAACCCTGTCACATATGCCCAGTGCAGAGCCATGACTGGCAATTGGCTTTGTTGGAACTAAAAGGCTGAGCCCAAACTTTTCTGGAAAACTCCCTGAGGCCATTTCATTTACAAAAACGACTGAGCTTTTGAGAGCATATAATTATCCTTCATCCCTGCCATCTTATCCTGCATTAAATTTAATTGCTCACAAAACTTGGCAACGTTCTCACACCCATTTAAAGAAATTAAGTGGTTCTGTCATTTTTTAGTGCTCGTGATATGAAAGTGTTTCAACTGTCAGACTGTGACAAGAACCTCTGCCTCCTCCCCTTCGCCCAAAATATACATTCTTCCTGAGAGAACTGAGCTCAGGGGGAACAGATGGGCTAAAAATAGTTGATTTTGGCCAAGACTGTCAAAAGTCACCAGTGATTTCCAGTGCCTCTATTTTTAGAGGTGAGTGATGACCACTTACTGGAAGCCACATTCCTTCACGTTTTCAGAGCTGGGCACCTCATATCTTGCTCTGTCATTTCCAAAGTAACAGGTCATGAGCAACGGTCACCGAAGGGCTGTGGTGAGAGTGTCACCCTGGGCCTTGACCCTGCACCAAGCTCTGCTCTCCCAGCTCAGGAGAAGCTCCCCAGAACTGCTGCACATAGGGTTGACTCATTGAATCACTGACCCATCAGTGCTGTTTCATTGTAAGAATGCTAGATCCAGTCTGAATTTCCTCTCCACCCTTCATGGTCAATTGATCGTAATTTAGAGCATGGTAGAGTCAAACCTGTTACCTGGAAATGAAAGACTCCTCAAGTATGAACCAGAGAGTAGTCCCAGTGGTGTGAACCATCCGTGTCCAGACTTTGTTGCTGGTACAAGTACCAGTTAGTTCATTAATGTTGTCTTGCCTGGGAGACTGATTTGGTATTCACCTGCCCAGTATACACAGACTCTTTTTTAATTTTTTATGTTTACAGGCAATGCAAAGGACAAGTCATTTAAATCTATTTCAAAGATAAAAGGCGAGCATTTGTTGCTCCTTTCAATAAATGCAGCATGCCCTAACTATGACAGCACAATTAGAGATGGGGTGGAAATTTTTATTCCACTAAGTGAATTTCTGTTGGCATTTGCTTTTTATCTACAGGCCTACTTTTCAGCTGTGAAATGTTGTTAATCCACCATGAAGTCTCGTCGTGTGCTTGGTAATTATATATTTTGTTCTTCAAATGGAAGCAAATTAATTTGTGTTTTAGGGTGGAAAGTGTGCAGGGGAAAGTCCGGATGATAAAGTAGAAATACACTATCGGCATACGTGACAGTTAAAAGCCCTAACTAGGTTTATAAGAGCAGTATTTTCAAAGGTACTGAGAAGCTAAAGCTCCTGGTGTCTTCAGCGTTATGTACTGAACTTGACCGGACCCAACACAGCACTACATTAAATAAATGTCAGGGTTTATGTACAGTGTGAAAGAGAATGATCTGTGAAGCACAGGTCAATGAAGTCAGATTTTCTGCTGTGTTTACTGGCGATAAACATCTTGAAACAGAATGTGAACATCTACAAACACCGGGTCATAATGTTAATATAGTCCCTTATCACCTTATAAACGATCTGTATCCTGACACGGGAAGTGAGCTTCAGTCCCAGATGAATTACGAACGAGCGACTCCCTAATATAAATAAAAGCAGGAGGATGGGCCTTGTCGAGCAGTCTGAGCACGAGAGCTGCAAAGAGGAGCCAGGAACTTATCTCAGCTTTGGAAAGTGAACTGCTTTGGAGTCTGGTCCAAAGCTCGGTTAATTAAGTGGGAGTCTTTCCAGCAACATCAGAGGCCTTTATCACTCTTTATTAGGGCTACCATATGTCCACCTTTTTTTTCTTACATTTGTCTTCTTTTTCTGCCCCCAAGCTCTTTTTCACTGGATTTTCAATAGGTGCAGCCCACATCCAAGTTTCCCCAAACCCCAAAGCGCATGTGCATGTGTGTGTAGAGTGGATTTGGTTTGCCACAGGGAGCAGGGAGCTGTGGGGTTCGGTTCATGTCTGTGAAGATTTAGGGAGAGACTCATGTTGTGTTATTAAACTGCTCCCTTGGAATAACAGAAATACAGGTCTGAAGCCTGAAATTTGAGGAAAAAACTGTTGGAATAAAATAGTTCAATACAATTATACTTGGAGGTAAAGGGTTTCCTTGTCATAGCACTGTGGCTGACTGAGACAGTGATGTTTCATGCCCAGCACCTTCTGCTCCTCGGGATGTCTGACTGGAAGGTACTATGTCCATTGCAGATCACTGTGCAGTGGGAGATGTCCAGGTGAACTTCAGGTGACTTCACGCTGGTGCTGTATTCACCCCAGGTGTGGGTGTACAGCTCTCACCAACACCAGACGATGGCTCCTGGGGCTTTCACCCCGTGGCCACGCAGACACCATCCCCCAGCACTGCACCCAGCCTGCTCTGCAGGAAGGGAAGGTGACTCCCAGCACTTCTGCCCATTCTGCCACCATTTGTCAACCCATTCTCTCCTACACTTTATGTCTCCAGCAAGTTGTCCTATGACTTCATCCCTCCTCAAGGGTTTCCACAGTGTCATGGTTGAAGCTGAACTCCAAGTGCGCACATGTCTGGAGCTGGGGCTATTCTTCCCTTTGACAAGTTGTTCAGACCTCACACCTCTACAGCTAAACAAATGTAATCCAAGCATCAGATCATAAAATCTTGGAAAAAAATTATTTGAACTGCTGGCATAGCATCTTGTAGCACACTGGGGGCAGCTCTCCTTTCACGCGTCCCCAGAGGCATGTAAAGCATTTCACTCCTAGTAACTGAGCTATAAATGTAGGTCTCAAGCAGTGCATGCTCCGTGTTACAACGTGAGAAACCTGAGGGCTTTCGCTTTTTGTGCAGGAGATTATCAAAGCACCTTTAAAGGGAGCCAGATTTCCTGCCTCACCTTTCCTCTCCCATTGCTCCGACATCCACTCTTCAAGAAACTAAGAGGTGTCAAACTTTCTTCAACACGTACAAACGAGCTACACTGCCTGGGCATACGGAGAGGAAAGACGTTGGTCTCTCAAGGGTTTTTTGCTGGCGGCCTGCAGGCAGGTAGCAGCTCTCTGGCGATGTGGTTCTGCGCTCGTGTTACCAGTTACAGCAGTATGGAGACGAAGACGTGTTGATAGCCACGGGCAGACAGGCTTATTTCCCTAACCTGCTTATACTCAGAAACCCAATGTGCTGGAGAAAACATGTCCCTTCATGTTTTAGGGGAAAGAACGTGATTTTGCAACTCGCTGTTCCGCTTTTCCCTCTAGTTACCTGTGTCAGACACTTGGATTTGAAGGGCTAAGAGCTGGGGGAAGTCATGATAACACACGGAGCTGATCGTCACTCCTCACCCAGGTCTCCCAACTACCTGAACTGCTATTAATTAACTATGAAAAATAGTTTGTTCAATGCAAACTTTTGGTTTGTCCTTGCAAATGACCTTGGGAGTTTCAGACATGCCAGGACTGATGGAGAGGGAGTGCTGGTGCCAGGTCACTGGAGAAGCTGGTGAGTACGAATGTGGGTCACCAAATGTTCATCCTGCCACTCCAATGCCAGGGAGAACTGAAACACCAACAGTTACCTGTCAGGAAACGTGCAGGTGTCAACATCTGCTTTGTTCTGCAAAGGAATGAAATCAAAAACTTTGGGCTTGGTTGGTTTTTTGTTCAGAAGAAAAATACAGGCATTGTTTTCTGATTCTGACTGCACGCCTGAGGCACAAGGTTATAGCATCCATCTCTCACGGGGTAGAAACGAGTGATTTCTGTGCTCTCTCATCCATTGGTTAGGGCACCAGGTGAAAGATTTTGCACCATTTCAAAAAACAAGAACTTGAAAATAACTTTCCATAGTGCAGGTGAGAGGCCTGGACACCAGATACTCTCCAGGATGATCAGGGCAGGGGAGACAGAAAGGGGAACACTCCTGCTCTGCCTCCTTCCTCAGCAGTTTCACACCTTGTCTCGAGTTAAATTTAGCAAAACCAATACCTTTGCACAGAAAGCTTCAGTTCTAATTAACTGCCATTTTCCAGCAACACAAAACCCCAATTCACTATAACTGCCATCGGTTTGATGGTGCTCATGACATAAGGCAGGGTCAGGCTCAGCAGTGGAAGGATAAATAATCAATTTTAGCATGCTGGAGGAGCAAATTTTCAAGCTTTTGATGTAAAAAAGGCATCTGAACCACTAGAGGCTGACATTCGTAGCACTGGAAAATTCAACTCTGAGAGCTTGAAGGAGCAAAGGGAGGTCACGAGGCATTTTTTGTGGGAAGACAGTGGCTGCACCTGCCAGGCAGAGCATCCTGAGGAACTCTGCTGAGGTGGGTGGATGGAGCTCAAGGATGTGCCAGTTCTTCTCTGCGAGGTGGCTTTCTGCCCACTGCAATTACTGAAGGAGGAAAACAGCAGTTTTGTGAATAAAGCTGGCAGCTGCCCAGTACAGCCTGAAGAAATAACCGTACCTTAGAGAACCCTTTCTTTTTCTTTCTGGGTTGGGGCAAGCTCTTTAAAGGAGTTTAGCATACATGGACGCATCTTCATTTCAAGATGCTCATTACTGATAAAACCTATCCTGGTCCCTGTGCAGTCACCAGCCTGGGCTAGCAAGAAATGCCTAAGTCACTGGTATGGGAGGTTTGCCTGCTCTAGACACTTCTTAATCTGTGATGGGTGAAGGCTAGTTTCAGCTCTGAAGTATACGTTTAAAAATACTTCTAGGAATTAATAGTAGCCCTTATAGCTCTGGACAAGTTTATTATCCTATCTGGTTGCTGAATGAGCTTAATTCGTGACCACAGAGGCTTCCTCTGGTACTAAATTCTAACTTTTAATCAGGCCTCACATGGAAAAAAACCATCCTTGGATGAGTTTTGACCACACTTGCTTTTACTGTGGTTGGATGCAAACGACTTTGTTTTCTTAGTATGAAACATCATGCACAGAGCTCCTCAGCTCTGTCAATCACGTTGGCTTACAAGCAATGATTTGGAGCCTGCCTGTATCTCAGTCATTACAACACTTCTGCAGCATCCCCAACTCTTCCCCCACTGATTGCAGAGCTGTGGTAAAGTCTCTTTGCAGCCATCCTTGGGTTTACAAACTGAGCCTGTAAACTTTAAGCTCCTCTCCATCATGTATTTTAGCAAGTTATTCTGCAGAGTGATGAGGTTATTGGCCACATCCCACACATCTCCTGACACCAGGGAAGTGAAGTAAAACACTGTAAAGGAGTAATAATCCCCTGCATGCAGAGGCTGCAGAGGGAGGAACAGCCCCATAGTTATTACTGCATATTGGCAGCCTCCTGACAAGAGCAAAACCTCCTCCAATGGGTTTATGAATAAATCAAATGTATGAACATTGACACCATGTGGTTCTTTAAAGGGGATCTGTGTCGAATAAGGTTAGAAACTGTAGTACTGAAGTTTTACAAACAGAAAAGACACAAATTTAGTTTTCTGGAGTAAGAGTTTGGGCTCATATGGAGCAAAAGCCAGCATTCATTTGCTGAGAGGTCCTAAAGGCTTTATCTGTTGAGAACTAACAGGAAAAAAGATTCAAGAAGAGCAGAGGAATCATTAAGAAGCGTCGATGAAATGAGAAGGAACAAGAAAGAATGCGGAAAGTTAGAGTCCGTTGGAAACAAAAGTTACATAAAGGTTAAAGCAAAACTGCAGACAATAAAACCTGCGTGCTTGCAAATCCTTTTATGAAATTATGGCAGAAGGGTTAATGTGAAGAACATTATGCAAGGAAAATAAATACTGCAGAGAAGAAAAAGGTGAATCCAGGTTAAGGCAATGTAAATAGCTTTCTGGGATACACGTACCATTTGTGTCATTCGTTCCTTCTGAAGAAAAGTATTATATCCTAAACTCAATAGATGTGTTTATCCAAGTCACTCCTAGCTCACTTCACAAGGAAGGCTTTGGGGGTTTTAACTTTTGGTTCCAGACAAAGTAATTTTTCTTTGTCTCTTTTTTTTTTTTTTTTCCTTTTAGAAAAACGTAATATGTTTTTCGTATTAAGAAAACAAGAGATTCAAAGATTACTTTTGGCACTTCCCATCTCTGACGGCGTTTGCTGCTTATGTGAGGAAATAAAGGCAGAAGATGGTTCTTGCTGAGATGCAGCCTCAGCCCCTGCAATTACCAGATGTGAGCACAGAAAAGAGAGGGGATTGTTAGCCTGTCTAAATCCACACTCACCCCAGCGACCTCACTGTGTCTGAAGACACCTGCAAGAACATTTACCCTTGAAGTATCATCAGGGCCACCTCCTGCAGTCCCTGTTGCTTAGTGCTGCATTTCATCATCCTGAGTACATGGTCTCTGCCTGGAGAGGTGCCGGCGTCCCTGCCAGCACACCTCTGCAGCCACAGCCAGCCCTGCGCCCCTGCTAACGTGTACTCGAGAGGAGCCACATCTCTTATTCTGGGAAAGGTTCTGTCTTGTCTGTTTGTGACACTTTGGCAACATATTTTTGTCACCATTTTCTTTAGCAAAAGCAGTGACCCTGCCTGAGGGAAGCAGTGGTGTCCATCCAGACACAGAGCACCTCTCCCTCACACAGCCCTTCAGCTGGGTTTAGCCTGTGCCAGGAGGAGATCGCCTTTTGCCTTGCTCAAAACCACTTGGCTGAGCAGGTCCCCCTAAAAGCAACACCTCTCCTATCAGAAGGCCTTTCTTTTCCTTTTGAATCTCTTCCCCAGATTAATTTATAAGGCAAATTATGTAACACCAACTACAGAATTCCTCGTGTGGCCAGACGAGGCGAGCAGTTATCTCCTTTGCTTTATTCCCCACTCCTGTATTCTCCAGCCCTGTTTGACTGCTTTGCAGCTACTGCTGCCAGCAAGTCTGTTTCCTCTTTAGCTTCCTCATGAACATTTCCATCCAAAATATATTTTGCATTTTTATTGGTCCTCCCTAGACGCATGGCCTTTCATCTGTTAGAGCTGAATCCATATGCAGATCTCAGCAGAGCGTGCAGACTGCAGCACCTTCCCATGCCACACCTTCCACGCATCACTGAAAATTTTCCAGGTCACATCCCATCACCATCCCATGACAATGAGCAACAGCATCCCTTCCCCTGCTCCTGGACCAAGCTCTATCCTGCACATCATGCAATTGTCCCTGGATCTGTCCTTCTGCAGTGAGCCTCTCTGTGCTTTCCTTTCAGAAAATACCTCTTCTTCATGTGGTGACCACTGCTGCCCAATAACCCAGAACGTGTGCAGCCCCACTGGAACTCACAGTAGGGATCGTGGACCCTGGGGACCTTCAGGCACATAGAGATGGCTCCAACCCCCACTAAAATCAACAGAGACTTTGTTAAACTCTGGGGATGGTGCTCTCGATCAGCTGCCCCAATTCTGGTCCTCCCTGCTCGCCTGGTATCTGTAGTGGAGCTTCCTATGCCCTCAGCAACTGGGCTTCCCCATGCAAGAAGGGGAACATAGAGGGCTTGCGGTGATTCCCAAGAGCCCCAAGATTTTTCCATAGCATGAATGGGCTCTCCAAGGCTTTTTCACTGGCCCTAGAAAAGCTCTGATCTATTTTGGCCAGGATTTTGGTTAAAAAGTCAAAGAAAGTGAGGAGCACATGGCAGAGGCATGGGAAGAGCTCAGCCCTGACGTGGTGCCTCAAACGTACCTGAGGCATGACGGTGTCTGGAAACACATGTGCCTGGTTGTGCATTAACGTCTTCTGCTGGGTCTGCTCCTCTACTCTGGCATGTGCAGCTCCAGCTGACGTTAATAGGAGTCACATGTGCATCTGGACAGAAGAATTACAGAGTCTGAAACAACGCCTCGGCACATGGAAGCTCTCTCTGTTTCAAGGCCTATTTCTTCCTCATGCACAACAAAGCAAAAAACCCTCCTGCTTGTTTTGGACTTGAGATTTTTCACAGATCCTGGCACAGTAGGCAGCCTTAGAGCAGACCCCTTTCCCCTCCCACCCCGAAAAAAAAGGTTTCTGCTTAATTTGGGCAGTGAACTAGTTGTCAGAGAAAATTATGCTGTAATCCTGGGAGATACAATAAAGCTGTTCCATAGGCTAGGCCCTAGTCAGTTGGAGGTGATTCTTAATGCAGATTTCACTCTCTGTGTCACATTTGCTAATATTCCATGAATGATTCCTGATTTTCAATCGACCTTGGTCTTTAGGTTCATAAAACTTTGTTCTGCCTTGAAGTCTTCTGGCAAAGTGAAGTTTTGCTAGAAATATAGTAGGAGAGAGACATCCTGAAAAATAAATTCAGTAAGGTTTTGCACAGGGCGCGGCATCACCATCAAATGGTACATTTTGTGCTGCTTCTACCCAACTGGGAGATGTTCCTGTAGATAAAGTGCCAGGTTTTAAGAAATATGGATTCAGCTTGTACCTCTGAAAGGCCTTAGACTGAGCTTGTAAATGCTTCGGGACTCAGCTTTTCCGACGTAAATACAGTCTTTATTTTTCCTGTTGTGTCTATTCAGACTGTGATTTCCAAAGGGACCCAAGGGAATTTCTGTACAAGTCCCACAGAACAATAAGTCTGTTCTAGTTTCATTAAATGCCTCACTGAAGCCCTTTCCTGGGAGAGTAGATCATTCACCCTGCTTCCCTACACACCAAGCTGGTCCTATTTACACAAGCTGACAGACTACCTGATGGGGCCATTATTCTCTTTTCACATATAGTCTAAACTATTTCCTCTTACCAGCCACTGAGCGGTTTTAAATCAAGATGTCTTAGTTCATGGAGGTTAGGAATAGTCTTATAAAACACCTTATTTCTTCCTTGCTCATATGTAAATCTATTTTATTGGACAATTGGAAAACATAACATTTGGCCTGTGTGGATAACCCCTCCCCCCTCCCCGCATTTCCAAATACAATATACAGTATTTTTACTTTTTTTCAGAATAAGCTTTTCATGAAAGCCTGTTGTTCCCTACATCCAGGCTGAGCTTTTGCAGAGCAACCTGCCCTCCTGCCTGAAATCACACTCAAAAAGAGACCCTTGACTGGGAACCCGAAGGCTGAAATTCAGGCTACATTGAAGTGGTTTTGTGTGATTTTAACCTGAGAATACAGGTTAGACCAGTGCCATAACCAATGGAAAAACCTCCAAGGGGTTTTAATAGCTCTCTGTTGCCTGCTCTGCCTTTTGGAAGAAGGTGCCCAGTCAGAAATTAATTAACCCATAAGGCCCCTACGCCAGTTCCTCTGCCATGCGTCGCAGACCAGGCACTGCTTGCCCTGCATCCCTCCCAAATGTGCTCTGGCACGCAGAGTTTGTTCTGGCTGGGAATTCAGTTTACAAAGATTAAAGAGACGCTGTGCAGTGGGCAGCGAGCCTCAGCAAGCGTGGAGATAAAGGCAGCATTGGAGGTGGTATGGGCATCGCGTGGACTGGGGGAATAGGCCAGATGGGGACACGGGAGGAGGTTACGCGTCCTGAATACACACGAATTAATGATAAATGCACCAACCTCCACACTTCGAATGAGATGTGCTGGCCTGCTTGAAGTCCCCATCCCTTCTATTACATCGTCTGTCTCTCTCTAGGCTCTGGTGTGATACAGTGCAACCGTTATGCTCTGCCAAACTACTTGTCAACTGCCCAACGGCTATACAAACACGGCAGGAAAACACTGCTAGAATATTTAAAATCATCAACAGGCTCCTTCAAATCACTGACTAATGCCTCTGGTTGACATTTACTACTCTGCATTGAGAAGGAAATAGTTAACCAAAATACCATCTCCGTTTTGCAGTCAGGCAATATCTTACTGTCATTGTCAAAAGTTATTTTCACTTGAACTGTGCTACTGCAGCATAGGACACGAAAAAGGGAAAGGATTTACTACTGAATGCTAAGTCATACTTTATTTTGCTTTTTAAGGAGCTAATAGAGTAATGTAATAGAGAGAGCACAGGCCCAAATAAAAGTTCATATGTTACTGCCAACTCCAAGCAATTTAATTTTGTGACTCAGGCTTAGAACTCATTACGTTGTTTTATTTTTATCTGTTTGTACATTTAAATGCATGCTTGAGGTTCACCGCGTTTGCTTTAAGACCTAAAGGTTCATCTCAGTTGCATGCTGGGGATCCTTGGTGTAATCATATGGGCTGCAAGGTTATTTTTTATTGCTGAGAGCGGAGATTCTCTCACAATCACCCATAAGCTTTGGACTGGAAGTAAAATGTTAAACGCACCAAAACAGAGTAAAATGAAGAAGGCACAAGAACCCTTTACACAGACACCCTGTGGCTCTGCCCCAGCAGCAGCCCCTACCCTGCTCACTCCCAATTTGCACCAGACACAGGGTGAGAGGGATGTGCAAAATATCTTCAATGCACTTCCTGAAAGGACACTGAGTTTGAGTTTAATTTGGTTCGTCTCCAAGCTCAGAGACAAAAACCATGGAAGTCTAAACCAGTAATTACAACGAGGAGGGCGACAGTTTTGCATGATGTTGGGGCGCTCTGCATACGACAGCCCGTGAGGCTGCGTGCGGGTGCTGAGTGTTTGCACATGTAAATCTGATCGCGGGCTGCAGCCCATGTGGTAGATAAACAAGCCGTATTTTTAAACGCAGTGTGAAATGTGGGGGCTGACGTGACCATTATCAGAGCCTCATGCATGAGTTATGAGACATCATAAAATATTTTCATATTGCAACAATGAAAAGCGAAGCTGCTCTGCGGTAGGCTTGTTTGATCTGATAGCTCACCCAGTTCTCTTTACTGGGTCTGGCAGGAGGCAGAGCTGTTTCTCAAGAGCCACGCTGCTGAATGCTAAGCTGTTTTCTCATAAAGTTTTTACAAAGAAGAAAAATTTTCTTACAGAATGACTGATGAAGAATGGACGATTAAGACAATGCAGGTGACATTTTCAGGGATTTACAGACATTCTACCCTACCCATGAAGCTGCTGAACTAGTCACCCTAATCAGGCTGAAACGGAATTGCGATCTGAGTGTAAATAATTAGGTCACCTCCTTTTATTAAATAGTTCATTAACATACTTTGTTCTGAAAATGAACATTCCTTGGGGATCCTCAGACCAGTGGTACATAGCTGGGTGGAGACAACAGACAGTAACTTTATCTCCTTCCAGAGAATATCTCCACGTGACTTTGAGACTGATCCTGTCAATTCTTAACACCACAAATTTCCTTTTCCTTTGGTAGCCTTTCTCATTTTAATTTATTCTATTGCTTTCATTATGTAAGTGATTATTCTTCGTATTATTTGCATAGCCAGATTATGTTTTACAGAATACCTGCCAGCTGAATTTCTGCACATTAGTGTTAGAGTCTGGGCGTGTAGACCTCAAGTGTTAGGTTTCATTCCTCCCAGTGATACTGATTTCCTGAGTGATCTTCAACTAACCATCTATTTTGCCGTTTCGCTGCTGCTTGCGGCAGCTATTCTGCTAATACACGTCTCTGAATTTTGTGAAAATCCTCCTGTGAAAATCCTAGCCTGGGTCATTCCTCCTAGCAGATGGAAATGCTTCTTTTCATAAAGTGAAAAGTGAGATAAGCAGGGAAGGAAAGCCCAGTGGTGCCATTGCTGCTGCAAGCAGCAGGGCTGTGCTGCCCTGGCTGACACAGGAGAGGCAGGGGAGCATGTCTCTACAAGTGTCCCAGAGGCATTTTGCATGCAGGCCAGCAACAACCAGGTTCTGGCTTGTGGACTTGGCTTGGATCCGACCAACTCGGAGCCGTGGCAGCGTGTGGCCGGGTCTGGCAGGGCCGCCAGTGCGGACATGCCCTTCCAAGCTGCGAGTCCAGCTCTGTGGTTTCTGGCACTGCAGAAACAACTTCAATGGCATGAACCCGCGGGAAGAGCTGGACCTTGGAGGGTATTGCCGAGAGTCTAATTTGTCTTCCTGTCATGGGCATGAAGTTCAATTACTTTTTCCCCCCTCGCTCTATTTATTGAAGAATATGATAGAAATGCGTGTAAGCGGTTAAATATTCTGAACTGTTTCAGCTTGGCAGAATATCCTTCTGGTCTTCACAGCACTTTACTTTGGGGACACCCAGGCACACTGAATTCACGTCTGTGGTGCTTTTGCATGGAGCTGATTCCAGTCAGCCTAATCACAAAGCTGGGCAAAGGAAAAGCTGAATTTTCAAACTGATGACACATTTATACCAGAATTGTAACTTTATAATATTAATGTATCATTTAACTTACATGTATACTTTGGAATGTTTATAACTACTGTAAATCATAGGCGAGAGCAGCCAAGAGAGTGCCACACAACATTCCTAGTACAACTCATAAAATAAATACAACAATCGCAGGAGAACAACATTCCCTGTCTCAAAAGGGAAAATGCAGCCGCTCTGCTGATGATGGGAATCGGGCTCAGTGAAATCTTCACAAAGCCCAGGCAGAGGCAGAGGCAGCGGCGCGGTGTTTTCTCCGCACTGCCCCAGGTGCTATGGCTGTGGTATTCAGCAGAGATTTCAAAGGACAAAATGCCATCGTGCCGGAGCCAACAAAGTGTTGTGTTGCTGGGAAATGACACCAGACATTTGCTGGTGATGCTGCTTGGCATCATTGCTCTCTTTGCTATGACAGCCCCGATTTCGTGACGTGATCTTCCTCCCTGCCTGTAAGGTGACTGCTCAAAAGCCATCCCCATGCAGCGTCCAACTCTCTGACCTCTACATCCACCTTGTCTTGCAGGCTACCTTGAAAAGAATAAACCCTGACTGTTTCTTGACCCATAAAATTCTGTGGCGGATTTCTGACCTATTAACCTTCAGTCTTTCTTTTATGGTTTGTAGTACTTTTGTGACTTGACCAGTGGACTGTAAAATACACATTTAAATGCATTCAACTCTGATAACAATCTCATCATTAAAACAGCCTCACTTCTTTGTTTGAAGTCAATCACTCTCAAATTCTTCTGGATTCATCAGCACGCTTACCAATACCTGTTTTTTCTTCCTGAAGCTGGCAACCTAACGTCACACAAAGACCTTCAGTTCTTAAAAGGCATGAGAAAAGGATTGCAAATCTTATTGAAAATTCCCCTCAGCTTTAGAGCAAGATCTGCAAAAAATTCAAATCCCAGTTTGAATTCAGGACATCTTCAAACATTAAAAATGAATCAGCTTCTGGGATTCAGGTGAAAGGATCACTGCTTTTCTAGTTTTATTATGCCAAAAATACAGTGGAGTAGCAAGCACAATGTGGTAACATTGCACAGGCAGCAAAATACGAAAATAACACCAAGGACAGGAGACTGTTTTAATGTACTTTCTGGTAAGTTATTTAACATGCTTTTGTTGGCAGGACAGATGGTTTGGGGCTTTGGATCAGGCCTGGATTACTTAGAGCAGGCAGTAGGCAGTGCCTCTCACGTAATGGTTGTTCCCAAACACAGCTGAAAGGCAGTGTAATGGGACACTCGGCTCTGTTTCTCTTCTCTAACACTGACACCACGAGTATCCCGGCGCGTCCTTAAGTTTGGAAGGAAAAACCCTCACCATTTCATTGCGTCTGCAGATGCTGAACTGGGGTCCTCATCTTACCAAGAGATTTCAACTGCCCCTATCACCATCACAGCAGACAGGACCCAGAGCTCTCTCCTGGGCTGCAGAAGCCAAATGAGTTATGTGGAAAGCAAAGCTGCTGTCAGAACGGGGTTGGCAGAGCTCAGGGCAAGAGTTTGGCACTGCTCTCTGCCAAGGGCAGGTGGAGAAGAAGACCTGTGTCCAGCAGAAGCAACCCTTCCATCTGCTTGGTGTTGGTGCTCAGTAACTTCATCCTGGAAACCTTCTGCCAGGTTAATGACCCAAAAAATGTGTTTCCTCTTCTCCCTAGTTGAATCATTTCTTGTTATGGTCAACAATTATACGTTTTATTTTAATTCACTGTCTAATTTATAACGGGCTCTGTCCAAAATGCCCAGAAATGCTCTTTTTTTGAGTCAAATATAAGTGTGCCTGTGTTCACACACTTTCTTTGTGCAATCCTTGGCCTCTGCATTTAAGAAACGTGCCCCCAGGAGGTGTTTATAGAAGGCTAAATATAGGTTTATCTGTTCTAGTCTTTCCATGAAAGATCTTTTTCCTTCAGCACACGGAGAATAAATACACGGAGCAATATTAGTTAACACTTAAGTTATGGCATGCTGTGAAAAACGCCAGGAAATTCCGTTTCGAAGTTGACGTTCCACTCCTAACTCCCGTTAACTTTATGTTTCTTTTCTTGCAAAGGCATGAACTAAGGATAGGGTGTCGCTTGAAGCTGAGTGACGCTGCTTCAGGCAGGCGTTTGGAGAGACACCTCGTATTAATCTCTTTAGGCGCGCTCTGTGGGTTTGTTCAGGCCATGGTGGAAAGCAAGAGCAAAAATCCCACTGTTCTCAGCAGCCCAGAACATATCGAATGCAATATCTGCAAGTCCCGTGTATTAACTCTGAGTTAAATAAAAGAAAATGAACCAAACTTGAGGGAATTTACGTCAGAGCAGCTGTTTGCGTGTATCTTCTGCTGGTCTTAACTCTCACACTTTGGGCTTTCCTGTTAGCGTTTACAATAACATAATTGCATCATGGTCCTAGTGTTTAATATTCCCTCTTTCAAAATATGAAGTTGCAGCTGACTCCCTGTATCCTTCTGGGATAAATGCAGAAAAAAGCTTTACTTAACAGCTGCTATATATTATTATTATTACCTATTACATCATATCTTATTACAGCTCTATTACAAGTTTCCCCTAAAATCTAATCACATTCTGAAATTGTTTACAGCGAAACTAGAAATGGGCTCAAGACGTAAAGTTCACATCCCAGCACGGGCCTGAACTTTCTTGCAGTTCAGATTTATTCAGACGCAGCATTTAACCCTCTTACTCCTGAAAGATGGGAGCAACTGCAGAGTTTGGGCGGGCATCACAGTACCAGCTATCAATAAACATCGAGGGCACCTGAGATGGGCCTGAAGCGGGGGCAACTGAGACGGGGTTTTACTTTCTGGTGCGTCTTTGTTCTGAGACTGAAAAGCAGAGAGATAAGGAGTGAAATTCTGGTCCTGTATACGGAAATAGCAAAACTTCCATTGATTTCAGTATAGCTGAAATGTCACTCAAGCTGAAGCGAGGGATGTCAGACAGACAGACAGATGAATACTAATTCATTAGCTCACTGAGCTAAGATAGGCTTATTTCTTTGAAAGGCAAGTGAAGGCTGACAGAAGTTTCTCATTGTACCCATTTTGAGCTGCTTATGGCATGTGTCTGGGAGCCCGACTTGGAGAAGGACAGAGGATTTGGAGTGGTTTGAGGCTCCTGAGATAAAGAGAAAAGCTGTTCTGTGCTCAGGTCTACCCTCTGATAAGGATCCAGAGACTGCCTGGACCTCCAGCTACCCAGTCCAGCCCTCTGGGAGCTTCACCATGATGCCTAAATCTCTCTCGCCTTCTCCTCCCACCCTCCAGCCTTGTTGCAGACTGTGAAACGGCCCCTTGGCAAGACAGCAATGATGTTGCTGTAAGGAAGCACCCACACGGCTTCTCTTACAGGAGCCACTCCTGCTACTGTGGGTAAATCTTCACAGGATGGGTCCCTTAGCAGAAGTGCACGCTCATAAACGTGGAATAAAACCAGCCCAGGTCACTAGCCTGATCCACACACTGACATTTCTATAGTCTTGACTTAACAGCTACGATATTAAGTAGTTTGGCTAACTTTTTAGAAATGTTACTATTTTCTCGACAAAATGTCAAGTAAGTTTTCAGGGGGGAATACTTCATAACTGAAGTATGTTTTCCTAAGGGCAATAAACCACTAAGAAATGTACTTTTTTCCCACCCAGCCTTTGAGCCAAAACTTTCACATGTTTTTCAAAGAAATAAAATTATAGGTGTTTTTCTGTAGTAGGGTGAAGTACCACCTGGGTGGCAGTGGTAGAAAGCATGGCAAACTTTATAAATCTAGAAGGGGGAGATTGTTTTGGCATGACTTAGGGTTACAGCCTGGGTTTCCTATGCATAATTTTAAAAGGAATTGCTCAAAGCATCAGGAAACTCTTGCCAGTACACTGTGCCCAGTGTACGAGTCCTACCTCTTTAGACCCATGGAAGATTGCCACGGCTGAAGAGAGAACTTTTTCAGTGCAACAAACAGCGAAGGCAAGAAGCAGACATTTAATTACCTCTATATCTGACAAACCCACACTCTGTGCACATGCTGCTTTAAGAGACCAGAAGAATGTAGAGTCAATTGAAAATAATGAGTTGGTCAACACGACTTAATTTGGTTCGTGTTCTGGGGTCGAGGTGGGTTCCCATCGTCTGTTGGCCACGAGAAGGGCAGCACCGAGCTGGTGTCTGAGACACCTTGAGTGTAACCTCAGCAATGGGAGAGTGCAGGGGATTTTTATAATTGCTGGTCAATAGCTGAGGGGCTGGAAAGGCACTTTTGTTCTGGGCATTTTAATCTCCGGCATCACGGTGCTCAGAATTTGAGCAAATACTTTTTCTGATTGAAGCAATAAAGAAAATGAATATCAGATCATCCACGATCACTTCACATCAGAGAAGAAAGGTGAGGAAAGACGAAGGTAAAAGAAACTTTTGCTAAAATGACTAACGGTGGTGCAGGACCACTAAGAGTTAAGAAGTGCCTTGCTGGGCTGCCTGGCACCCTGACCGAGCAAACCGGGCCCTGAGTATTTTTTTAAATACTAAAACCCAGGCAACATAAAATCTCTCTCCTGGAAATCAAACAGAAGGAAAACTAAAGTAAAGCTACAAAGGAAATCTCGTTCGCTGGCCTGCTCTGTGTGCTGGCTTCCTACGTGCCGAGCTGAGGAAACTCTGAATCCTGTGGAAGAAATCCATGGAGAGGAAGCAACAGCCATCGCACAGCATAAAAGATGGGGCTGGTTTTAATCAGGGCTGACTCTTCACAAATAACAAATGGGAAGGAGAGGTTAAAGGGGGGCATAAGGCTAAGCCAATAAAGCCTTTTTTGAGACAAAATAAGCAGGGTGTATTTCAATATGCCAGAGTGGAGAGAGAGTCAAACGACCTAACGTGTCTGGGATGTACAAACACTGTCTGAGTCCAGGCTTACGCTGCCTGCCCAGCTCATGGTGAGCAGCAGGCTCCTAATTTAGGAGCTCTGAGTAACCCTTGTCAGAAGGCAAGTCCCTTTGCCTATGTAACCAGGCCAGATCTTAATTGAATTAGACATCTAAATTTAGACAGTGTGAATGTCCACACTCCCCCATCCCCTCCCCACCCCCTCAACATGCTCATGCATCACTCGCTTGGGAGTGTCATAGCATTTTCAAACTTTATTGGAGTAAAAATATCCTTTTTGGAACCTCAAATTGGTGAGAAATATGTGAACAAGAGCAGTGTTCCCACATCCAGGGTGCAGAGAGCTTTCCTCCTTGGGTGAAAGCCGGGGTGTCCTGCCTAAGTGGGGTGGCTGAAGGGTGCTCCTCATACTGCTGGTGAACACAGTGAAGGTTTCTAGTGGATTTAAGCGCAATACGGATCCAGTGCACAGTTTTTATCAGTTCTCCTGCAGCCAGCATCTAACGCTAGCCTATGAACTGCCACGCTTGTTCTCCTGAAACTCTGGTCTGTTCAGGGATGGGATAACTGGGCTGGAAAAGAGGGAGTGCTGCAGACGGAAGGCAACATTTTGGGAGGAGATCTCGATGTGATGGCCATGGGGGGGTTGGTGCTGAATCATTTAGTGCTGCAGCACCGAGGCTAAAAACAGATTCCAGCAAACTGCATAAATGCCTTGGGTACCAGCTGATGTTAGGGCCAAAGGAAAAACCAGCTTTCTGGGTTTCTGTAACAGATATTGGCAACGCCTAAAGCAGAATCTTCCAAGATCACAATAAAATTTTCAGTGCTTCCCGGATTTTTTTCAGCATAAAGCTGTGGTTTGTGTGGGCTGCTCCTTAGCGTCTTTCAAGTAACTATCCTGCTGCTGTGCAAACACTCGGGGTATGCAGCGGCCTGTTTGGATGCTGTCTTGATTTATAAGCAAGCCCTAGGAAGAACTCCTATAACACCTGAAAGCAATCTTTCAGCAGCTCAAGGAAACAGAGTTGAGTTCTAATTCCCCTGTGTTCAGTAAGAAAGCAGGAAACCATTATATATATATATATATGAGATACAGTAGGGCAGGGGAGTTATGAAACCAGAGATATGTAAAATGCAAACTATTAAAATGCACCTATTACAGACTACTAAATGGCAGGTGAGATCTATTCTGGTATTGCGGTATAATATTGGAAATTTATTCCACATTTTGCAACACTGGCTGCTCCATTAACTGATCTCACTAGGAAAAAATCATCTCATAAAATAAATATGACCCCATGGCGTGCGCTAGCCTTTCAAAGACTGAAATCAGTTCCTAGAGATCAAATGGTTTTCATGAGTCTGGAATTTCAAGGTCCGCAGAGGGTGAATCTCGGTGTCTATAATCTTGAATTGAGGTAAAAATTAGCACAAAATTTTAAAGGATGATAAAAAACCCTTCATGTTTGCTTGATAAATTATCTGAAAGAAGTCAAATTCCCTAGGTGTGCAGAGATTTAAATAAAGCTGATGGCAGCATTTCCCTGGAAGGAATTATATGCCCCACCACAGCACGGGTGGTTAAACAACAGGAAATTCATAAAGCCGAGCAGAAAGTCAGCGACTGTACAACTTTACGCAATCAGTTTAGTAACTTCAGTTTACATTGTATGCCAATGAACGTATTTTTCCCAGAGGGACAGAGAATAAAGGGATCCATTTCTTAGAAAGCAATTGCTCTTTGATGAAGTTGATTTGGACTAGATCTTCCTAAGCATAAATCTTTTATTAAAAAAGAAATAATGTTGAAATGATCAAACACAAGCTAGAAGTCTTGCAGTGAAGTACTGTTGCCTGTGATTTCCAGGACACCAGAGATCACCCTGGTCTCCTTCTCTCGGTGACTCTTCGGTTTGCCAGATGCCAAAGGTCACAGGGATGCAAACAACTATTCATGCAAAAAACTCACTGGTGTAAGACTGTTTCCTTCAAAGAAAATAACTTTTCCTGGGTTTCATGATCCTGCACCTCTGGAGCAAGCCTGAAAATTCAGCAATAAAAAGAGGGAAACCCAAGTTGGTCAGGTATATAATTTTCATTGTTCCGAGTGAAGGACGGAGTTGGCCAAAAGAAAAAAGACTAAATCTGTCCTGAAGGTAGGAGGAAAGTGTGCAAGTGACACGGGCCAGTGGCTCACCTGCTCTCTGCCACTGGCGTGCACATACTGCAGGACAGTCACGGAGACGTAGGTATTAAGTCTTTGGTCTTTTGTGAGCGCAGGTGTCCAGCTCATGTGTTACCCCTGGCCCTTTACGTGGAGAGCCAACTGGGGTTCGCAAGGAGAGCAAGGAAATGCAGGTGCAGGGGAGCAGACCTGTGGTTTGCATCACCCCTTTGCTCACCTGGGATGAGGCAATGCTGCCCACAGACTGGAGGACACCCTGTAGTACTAGCAGTGGTTCAATTCAGGTGCTGTTGAAGGAGGGAGACTATTTACTTTTATCCTTCTGGTATTTGCACTTGAAGGATTTATTGAAAAAAAACCAACAACACGGAAAACCAGCTAATCCCTACACCCTGAATAAAGAAATCCCTCGCATGGCTTCTTCCCTCTGTGAAACATGACATGTGGCCCGGTCATCTGGTTTTCCACCCAAACCCCCTGACCTCAAGTTCTATTTTCTTAGGCATGCTTACATTTAATTAAAAAGAAACTATCAGATGTGAAAGTAACCCTTCTAGATACGCAGTATCCAGTCACAGGTTAGGTCTGTTCATGACTTCTCCATGTACAATTTCCTCCAGGATTCCACCCTAAACCCAGGCCCGCTGTGATGCAACCCCACTTTCAGCACAGCAGATAGGGTAATGCTGGCTTGACAAGTGAAATTAATTATTGCATTCCATTAATTTTGAGTCATGCGCCCAGCCCATGGAAGCTCGGAGAACCTTGTGAAAAACAAACTCACTACATTGTACTGTAATATTATTGTTGGCTGGAGTTTCAGGCAGCCCGCTGGGGTCCTCCTGAGCGGCCGAGCTCCGCAGCGGTTTCTCCACCAGCATCGGTAGAGCAGCTGCTGTCTTCAGAGAGAGAAAGAGAGGCTCAGTCTTCACCCGGGACTGTAATAAGGACAGCAAGGGCCTCCTTGGGATCTTTAAATGCAGGCGTGACTTGGGAAGGTGGTGATATTGGCTCCTGACACTTTGGAGTGCTGAGCTCCAATTGCATATTTACTCGCAATTGCTCAGTGATGGTTTTGAGCGTTTCCTGCGCAAAACTTAACTCCTGGAGCATGTCATGGGAATGGCTGCGGCACTGAAGGAGCTTTGATCCTTCTGAGAATAAAGTGACCTCCACTAAGGCCCTATAACAACTGCGTGAAATCTCCTGCACCTCAGCATTCAGCTGAAAGCCCGTGGTAGCATCTTTCCAGTCGTAAAGAGGAATGGCTTAGCGTGACTCAGAGCAGAAACACTGCCCATCCCAAATGTTGTATTAAAATTTTGAGCATGAGTCAGCCCAGTTCCCTCTGGGGAATACAATTACTGTCAGCGAGCATCTGCTAAGAAAGGCCCTGCTCTGGGATCACGTCCATGGGTCTCTCCCATGGGAACCCTTGCTGGAGACACCCGGGAACGCCGCTGACCCAGCATCACATCAGTAAGCCCATGACTCATGGTGGTGGCTGTCTTGCAATAGCGACTTTATCAAACCACAAAGCGCTGATGTCGATCTACCAGACTTCAGAAGACTGGGATAAAGCAGAGTTCCCAGGCTCGTCCGTAGGCTGATCTCATGTTACGATGGAAAGACAGTTTGACCCCTTCCCCTTCAGTAAGGACTGTGTCTAAGCACTGAGGAGACAAAAATAATGCATAAACCTTTTGCACCATCACAGCAAGGAGCAGAC
>WEIS01010951.1:0-16400 GCA_013389965.1 Todus mexicanus
GACTTCAGTGGAAATACACTGATTTACGCCAGTTGATGTTTCGGCCCGATGGCTTCACAGAAGATACTATCGATTAAATGTGTGTTCTATTTCAATTAAAAGCTTTTCTCACTGTCAGAGCACATCTTGCCCAGCTGGAAGCCACTCTGGCATTTTTCTTTTTGCTAGAAAGAGCCCTATAGGCAAATTCCAAAATAATAATTAAAAAAAAAAAAGGTCTACATAAATTGCCAACTACTTCTTGTTACTATTTATCTTTTTTTTTGGCACACACAAACATGCCAGGCACTTTACAGAAAATACTTCATAGACAATTCCTTGCCCCGCGGAGCTTAAAAGACAAGGGCTAGTCCATTCTGCAAATGCAGGGCACTGTTTTACTGAAAATTATTCAAATTATTCCAGTGACGTTCCTCACAGTAGTAAGATTGTGTTCATTTCACATGCTAGAAATTTCAGGTCTTAAGTGACAAACATGGCAAACAAAGGACATTAAAAAAGAATGATATTTTAGAAATGGTTCAGATGCACTACATCTGTAAATATACATGCTTATCTACTTAAAACACTTTTTTCCTGCATATTTAATGTGCCTGGTTTTCACAAAAAACCCTGCAACAACCTAGAGTCTTGAAGTCCTTATCTTTCAAAATGTCATTACACACATATATGATGCTTAGCATGTGGTTTCTAATGTGATGTATTGCTAATTAAGAGACCCTTAGCATTGGTTTTAATAAGGAAGAAGAACCGGGAAGGGTGGTAACAATTCCTGAAGAGTAACACCCATATGGTTTCAAGCACAGCCACCCAGCCCTGCACGGAGCAGTACAACTGCAAACTCTGACAAGCCTTCCACTCAGCCTTCAAAGCAAAAAGAAAAGTGGAACATGAGGCCAACTGTGGAACTGAAAGACCTATCAGGTTTGAGGAGAGCTGCCGGGAAAACTCATAAATTACAAAGCTTAAAAACTAAGATCACTTTTGACTTCACTTCCTGAGTATCAGAAAGCCACTATCATAATTTTGGAGCACCCAAAAAGGAGGAGCGACCTATCAACAAAGTGTTTCTAGAAATAATGTGTCTTCACATCATCAAGTATCTTTCAAAATGTTACTTGGAACCAACAAGTATTTAGTTTTAATGAATAGGACAGATCCATACCATTAAGGAATGAGTGAAATTAACACATCTAATATATAGTGAATAAATACATAAAGGCATGTTCCCTTCTTTGCTCCATTCTCTGGGCCGCAGGAGTTTCACGACAAGATTTCAGTACTATCTCAGGTTGGGTCTTTCACTTTTACAAAAACCAGCACTTAAATAACTTTACTGTGGCTACAATATGACTTGCAACACATAAAGGAGAAAAAAAAAATCCCTCAGACATTGTGATTTGTACAAGGCTTTTAGGAAAGGAATTGAGGTTATTATTTATCTATTGTTACTTTTAAGACATAGGTAGAATCTGTTCAGTTTTCACTAGTCTCAAAGGAATGAATTTTGCCAACAAACCCACAAGAAATCAAACCTGAGACATCAGACAGTCTGCATTCATATATTAATTTTCAAAAGCACAATCTTGGTCATTAAAAAAGAGCATTTCTAAAAGTATCAGGCAAGCACACAGCACTGTATTTCAATCACTGCAATAAGACATGAAACACATTATTAAGTGCTTTAGCAGGCTCTTAACAGCTGCTGAGAACACTAATGTTTCTACAGCTTTTGGCAAGATTTAGCAGGTTTGGAAATCAGGAAGATGAGATCTAACAAAATTATTTTTAGGATCAAATCTAAAAAAAAAAATCATAATCTAAGCAATCATACATGCAATTTGCAGTTAAACTGTCAGCTGTACAACTCTGACTCTTCCTCTGTAGTTTCATATTATGTCATAATCTTTTAATTCTACAAGGGGTAAAGTCGGAATGACTACCAGAGGTACTCAAAAAAACTTCGAAACACCCACTGTGAAACAGCGTACTGTTTGCCAGTGTGCATACTTCTGAAATTGGATTAGCTGCTTTTCAAACATTATCTATTTAAAACTGGAATCGATGGAACAATCATTTTCATTTCCATCCAGAATGCTTTACAGGAATTACAGAGTGGTTTAATTTGTTAGACATATTATTCTGACTTACCAACTTTATGTAAAATTATTTCTTCTTCTGAGTGTTTGATAAGGATTCATTTGAAGCATGTAGTGTCCCACATACATTCATTACTACAGGAAAACTGAAGAAAATGACACAGCTACCAGTAGAATCCATGGGAACACTTTAGCATTAGAAATTCTTTCAGATGATCTAATTGGGTCCTATTTGCCTGAAAGTAATCACATATTTAAAGGAGGGTAGTATATTTTGCGAATTCTTGCAGTTCATCTGGAGTTAGCATTTAGTATTTATCAATCAGAACAAAGTGGTGTGCATCTACACAGGAGCGTTTGGACTCGAGTTCATTTGTCATCCACAATTATCACTTGGAAGCTCACTCAGTTTATTAAAGACAACTACTGTGTGATAAGGACAGTAGAGACACTATTAACCATGTCATTTAAATTGCTTGAGTTGGCATTGTGCCCAAGTCCTTCAGATCAGTGTATCAACACACTTGTTGCTGGCAGGGACTCATTTAAAAGGGGGGGTTGGGGGCGGGAAGAGGAACTCCCTCAGAGCTGAGTGTGCTGTACAGATTTCTACAGTAACTCATGAGAATATGCAGCGTTACTCAGCCTTTGTAGTTTTGATTCCTAGACAAGAGAATGACGAAATAATGACAACCAAGTGAAAGACTCTGTTCTTCCTTAGGAAGAAATAACAGGAAAGCATTTTGACAATTTTCATTTTAAATTACTTGAATCTGCATTTACTGGAACAGCGTACTTTCCCTGTAACTGCAGCGCTGACAAACTAACAAAGACTTACCCCCCTCCTCAATCACTTTGCTCTGCCAAATTTTATGATCCCATATCTCTCCCACCCTTGCCTCCTCCCTAAGATCTCCTGCTTTCACTTCATTAAGCCTGTAGGAAGGAGAAAAGTCCTGGTGGCTTGACACAGTTTATTTTCAGAAGTAGTAAGAGTCCTTTTATTTCACTTCCGACAAGAACTGTGTCACAAAGTAAAACAACACATTTAGGAAAGCCGCAGTTAAGAAGGTACGAGGATATTTTTTATTTATTTATTTTTTCAATTCATACCGAAATGAATATGAACATCTTTGTTGAAAACAACCTACATGTTAAGTTTATTACTCCCATGTGTAGAAAACAGTCAGAACAGAAACTTTTTCACTGTATTCTTTATCTCCTGTTTTCCTAAGCTATTTTCTGATTAAGAAAAGAAAGANCAGTGATTTATAAGACAGCAAGAAGTTTACTTCTACCTCTTTTTTTTTTTTTTTTTTTTTTTTTGAAGGGAGGAATTCATCGGCTTAACAAGCATCTCGGTGCAGCTTATTTGCTAAAAGAAATAAAATAAAATAATGCTGTGCCTCCCAGCATCCACACCGTGGCCACCAACAGCTCGGCATTCTCCCACTTGGCACATCCCAGCACCAGTGTGCCAGCCCTGCGGGCCTGAGCAGCAGGAACATATTCAGGTAGTCACAGCAGGAGAATAAAATCGTTGGGGAAAAGGCTCTTAGCTTCCACAAATCGTCCTCCCGCGTCTTCAAGTGAATGGTCTGGAAAGACAAAACCAACACCCCCCCCCCTAAAGTAACAGCACAACCCGCAGCCAGCCCCGCCGCTGCTTTGCTGTCCACCCCTCTCCCCAAACTCCCCCCTCAGCCCCGACCACTTTCCCACCGCTTGCACTACAAACAGCAACTTTCCCGTGGCGTTTATTTTTTACTGGTGAGCCATAAAATCGCCTGCTTGTCCAATTAATGCGAGCATCACCGTTTTCATTTACCTTGCACCATCTCCACGGAAGGAAAGCAGATGGGGGCGAGGGGGGGGGTGGACGACGACAGAAAAGCAAATGCGTAAAAGAAGCTTCAGAAACACGAGTTTCAACTCATTTACGATCCCAGATAAAGGTTAATAGTTAAACTTCCTCTCCCTCCCACCCTCACAATTATTGATGCCCTTCAAGAAATGAAATGTGTGTTGTTGGGGGTTTTTTGTTCTAGTTTACCAGAGGCTAGACAAACTGTCAACATCTCTGCTTTATTTACGGGTTGAGCAAGAGCAGTTCCTCAAACATCAACATTTTTTACGTTAATCCTGGAGAGAATCCACTTCTCTAAAAACTACAGAATTTGCCAACTTCTGTAGTATTTATTTTTAACGAACTAGAGGGAGAGCCTTGAGCTATCCTCCCTGCCCTCGGAGGAGAGGAAGGGGGAAAGCGCGGCTCCACTCTCCCAATTTTAAAGCTTTTTTCCCCCCTCCTTCCCACACCACTCAGCCCCTGGTCACTCTTTACCCCACCAACCCATTCCATCCCCCCCAAAATTTCTCCCCTCCCGAACCCCCACCTGCTCCACGTCCAGTGGGATTTCAGGGGAGGAAACCAAATCTGCCAAGTGGTTCCTTTCGGGCGCTTTCTTCAACCCGTCTGGAGGTTTAAACCTGAAAAACAAACACCTCTATTGAATGCAAACTAAGCTTTGGGGGTTGCCGAGTTAATTCCTCGGCAGACAGCTACTCTCAGTGTCTGGTTACACAAACATACCTACAGACAGGTTGGAGGGGAGTCCCTTAGAAAGCAAAGGGAGGAGGGAGAAAAAATAAATCAGAACAGGCACGAAGTTTGATTGTGGGTGTTTGTGTGTGTGTGTATGTGTGTGCATATGTGTACGTGTGTTTGTGTGTTTATGTGTGAATGTGTGTTTATGTGTGTATGTGTGTTTATGTGTGTGTGTGTGTGTGTGTGTATGTGTGTGTGTTTATGTGTGTGTATGTGTGTGTGTTTCTCGGCANGCCGGGCACAAAGGGGCGGCGGGGCCCAGCCGGGACACCTGGAGAGAGCGATGCCGACAGCGGTGACAGCGAGGAGGAGGAAAAGTAAAAAAAAAAAAAANGACAGGTTGGAGGGGAGTCCCTTAGAAAGCAAAGGGAGGAGGGAGAAAAAATAAATCAGAACAGGCACGAAGTTTGATTGTGGGTGTTTGTGTGTGTGTGTATGTGTGTGCATATGTGTACGTGTGTTTGTGTGTTTATGTGTGAATGTGTGTTTATGTGTGTATGTGTGTTTATGTGTGTGTGTGTGTGTGTGTGTATGTGTGTGTGTTTATGTGTGTGTATGTGTGTGTGTTTCTCGGCAGGGTAACGAGTTGGCCAGGCTGGAGAGAGGGAAGATACGCAGCAGAAGACAGGTTTAATATCGGGGAAGGACAGGGTGGGGGTGGAGCGAGTTAAAGCAAGCAAGGGGCAACGCGGGAAGGGGCAGAGGTCTCAACTGGGGATGGGGAGGAGGGAGGAAGGGAGGGAAGGGGAGTGCTGGTTTGGGTGCCGCTGATAACAAGTTTTTATACAGAGCCTAAATAAAACAAAGGAAGGAACCAACCCGACCGGCGGGTGTGCGGGTAAGGAGCGGGGCTGCGAAGAGAGGGTAGGGGGGGGCAGCAAGGAGTGTTACAGCGCCCTGCNGAGGAGGGCTGGAGGAGACCCTGCCCTGCCCTGCCCGGTCCGGTCCGGCCCTGCCCGGCCTCCTGCGCCGCTGCCTCCAAGGCCGGGCTAGCCTTGCGAGAGCGGCACCGTGAGCACGGAGGGGAAGGAAGGGAAGGGAGATGAGAAGAGAGCAGAGGAGAGGCGGTGCGGGGCCGCTCGGAGCTGCTGCCGCTGCGGGGAGGGGGCCCCGCAGCCATTCGGGGCCGCACACCCCCCGTTAAGCGGCTGAGCGGCCCGGCTGCGCCTCGCCTGTGTCGCACGGCTCCTGCCGACACCCCCAAAGCGTTTCGGGAGCCGCTGCACTTTCGCTTCGGCCCCGCCAAGGGGTTCCCCGGGGGCCGCGGCTCCTGACGGCAGCCCCGCAGAGAAGGGGCTCCCCCGCTCCAGAGGGCGCCGAGGGACAGAGCAGAGCCACCCCCTTCCCCCTTGCCTCCCCCGCAAACCCGGCTGGGTGCGGGAATGCCCCCGGGCCCGCTGCGGGGTAGGGGCGGTACCGGCACCGGCTCTGCTCGCCCGGCGCTGCCAGCCCTCCTCTGGCGTTTGAAGTAGGAAAAAAAGGAGAATAATAAAACGATAACCGGGTCCCTGGAAGCTCCGGGCTGGGGGTGGACAGGTAATGCTGCAGCAGAGGGGTGCAGCTGGGAGGCTGCTGGAATTGGGGTGTTTCGGAGCATCAGGTAGAGACGATTTCCTCAGCTTCTGGTGGGACGGATCTCGTGTACACCCCATCTCCCCTCAACCTGCTTGAGTTTATCTAAAGGGGTCGGTGGAAATCCCACTGGAGAACCAGTGCCGTGCCTTGCGCAGGGCAAGTGACTTCAGGCGATCTCCAGTGTTCAGCGTGGGGACATGGTGGTGCCTCCAAAAGGACGCTCCTTGCTTCACACCGAATTGCTCTGCACCCACATCTATGGGCACAGACTGCTCCATATCTCACTGACAGCAAGTCCTGCATCCCACATTTATGCCAGGGGTTGATCTGGCTCGGCATTGTTGTTTTTTGAGCTGAAAATAAACAGTTCCAGGGTGGGAGAAGCACTCAATACAAGTATCTCTAATGCCGTTGCCTCCCTGCTTCATTTTTAAAGAGCAATTAAATAGCAAAAGGGAGTTACAAGTTCTGTCTTCCTCCCCTCTTTTACTGTGGACATGGCCCTCCTGTATGAAGAATGAGATTTTCCATGAGAACCTCTGGCCTAAACGTTGACCATTCAAACTGAAGGAGAGAGAGGGAAGAGCTGTGATGTTTGCAAGAGAGGCCCTCCTTGTGCCTACTGTGAAATGCCCATCACCTGCATGGTGCTTGTGGGCAGGCAGTCATTAGCCACTTAATGGAGCTAGTGGCTCCCAGAAGACACGGCAGCACTTCACTAATTATGGCTTCACGCGCTCTGTGCAGAGACAACGTTGTGCTGAGTGAATCAACCGGCATTATGTCCTTGGTAATACTTTTATGTAAGCTCTTTCCCTCTGAACTTCTCTCAGCAGTCATCAAACATGGCACAACACACATTTATTGTCTTAGGGAGATGGCCGGTAACCAGTTTCACCCAACCCCTTGTCACAAGCACAGCAGCAATCCCTTGGGTTTTGTCAAAGCTCGGCTGATGCCAGTGCCAACCATCAGGTTGTGTGCTCTGTAAAGCACTAGCACATGCTTGCGCTTGATTCCTCCACACCTCATCCTGCTCTCTGCAAATACCTGGTGTGTTTTGCTCAGCATGAACAAACAAAATATAATTACAGTGGGTTGGGGGGGAAGGGAGGATATTTTCAAAGCACAATTAGATAGAAGATGACCACCCAGAATATACATTCCAGTGACAACAAATGACATGTCAGCGCCACACATTTTAGTATTCTGTCCTGAGCTTTCTGTTTCTGAACTACAACCACTAGCCTTGAGGTTCACTGTTAAGTGGAACAAAACTGACCGTTGCATTTGTGTTTGTGTTTCTTTCTCTTTTTTTTTGGTGTTTGTCTTGAAGCAATTGATAAATCAGACTGTGAACAAAAACTACCCAGTGAGTGGCCTGTTATTCTGAGTATTTGCCAACTTTAAAATTATGTTTGGGACTATTTCATATTCCATAATATTAGGTAATCCTGCTCCGGTGGGGGGATTGGATTCAAGGTCCCTTCCAATCCCTAACATTCTGTGATTTTGTGATATTCTTTATCTTTCCTTAATTTTACCTTCAATTGCAAGGCCGAAATTGATGGCTTCTATCCGCTTATTTTCTGCAAGAAACCCTCATGAAATCAAGAGCACTAGACAACAAGCTCCTGCTAACTGGCAAAATAGGGCAGAATCTGTCCCTGGTGATACAGTTCTCCCCTCGGATCCCCTCTCTAGTGACAGCAGGCTCACTACCCAGGAACGATGGCCTGAAGTTAAGAGAACATTTTACAATAAGTGAAATACAGGGAAACAATACCCTAATTTACCAAATAAGAATAGGGAGATACCATCCCTGAAAAGAGTTGAGAGTGATCCAAATGAAAGAAGAGAGTGAAGAGATGATCAGGCAGCCACTTAGGCCTACCTTCTGATGCTGCTCAAAGATTAAATCTGCCCTAACAAAAAGAGCAAGGGCCTGGAATAATGTTATCTTCCTCTCTTCCTCCTGTCCCCGCCCCAGCCCCGGCCCTCACTGCATTTTTATCAAGCTCTGTTACCTTCTGATGCTCGGAAAACAAAAGGAAAGGGTGGAAAACAGAGAAAGTGAGAGGAAGGAACTTTACTTTTTCTTTTAGTTTAAAAAAGAGGCACAAAACTGTTTATTTGTTATCACACTTTCCTCACAGGACATTTAAATTCAAATATTTGCAATCAAAAGACCATCAGTCCTACTTACAAAAGACTAGAATTAAAGGAATATCAAGTTAAGTGTCCATAAGTGTCCACGATGTTTGAAGTAAAATGGAAGGCTTTGTTTGTTTGTTTGTTGGGGTTTTTTTAACATCAGAAAACATAGTCCAAACAAGTGAAACACATTTTTAACTCGTCTGACTAAAAGGCTTTCCCTCTCAAAATTGCAGGGTGCTCAGCAGAAAAATATTTTAATGATCAATAGCAGAATAATCCGAGGCAACCAAGCCTGCGTGTACATGTCGAGGTACACAGAGAACATACGCCGTGGAGGGAGGGAGGAGCGAGCTCAAAGTTGTCCCTTGGTGCAATTTTCACGATATTCTAATTTACCCAGGTTTATAAGCGAAAACAGCGGGAAGGAAAGGTAAGTTAAAATGTATACCTGGCGTGTCGTTTTCTTTCCAAGTGCTTGCAAGCGCTGTGATTTAAGTAGTTCGGAGGTTATTTATGGTAATGGTATGCATGAGTCTAAATGGCATCCTGTTCTGAAGAAAAGAGCTGGCGGAAAAGTGCTTTGGGGCAGTCTACACCCTTTTTTGTCCTTCTCCTGCAAAGACAACTGATATGGACAAGATGTGTAGTGCTACGTGAGGTGGCCCGGCCGGATTAAATACCGTGTGGAAAGGTCCTCTTCCTATGGGAATTAGAGAAATGCTGTCTGTTCCTGAACTAGATAGACTTTCTATAACCTTGGGCAGGGCATTGTGCCTTATTTTTTTCTCTACAAGGTAAATAATATTTCTTGATAAAGTATTACACCATGTCCCAGCAGCTGTAAGGATCGTTGCTTCTGGGTTTGTAACCTGCTTCAACAATCCCACGTGGAACGTGCTTGATCCAAAGTGGGAAGGAGTCCAGTTAAGAAATTTCCTTCCCTCTGGAATTTCAGTCAGCAGAACTATTGGTATTGAAGCGCAGTCTGTACCAAGGGAGAAATTACTGTATTAGAGTCCTGGGGATTTGCTGCTTATTTTCTTTCTAAGCTTCAAACAGCTTGAATTTACCGAAGGTATTTTCTTTCAGGGTACAACCTTGCCTTTTTTTCCCTTGCCTACAATAGATGGGTGTTTGGAAGGGCAAAAAAAGTAGTGTTGTGGGTCTGTAAGGGTAGTTGATGAGTGTTAGTGGTTGCTCTTGGGTTTATTTAATTTGAGGTTATTTTTTTATTTTAATTTGTTAAGTCACTGTATTTGTCCAGGGTACTTGGAGCACCAGACATGCAGGCACTATCTGATAGTCTGGAAGCTGCCCAGATGTGTTAAATTAAAGTTATTCTTATAAAGTTAAAGGAACAGAATTAAGAGTGGAACTTTTCTCTTTGTAGTTTTAAAGAAATTTTACATTGCATTTTTGTACTCTTTTTTAGTTCCACTAAACCCAAATCTAAGTCCCAAAATTAGAACACAAATATATAGATTTCCCATAGCAATTGCTTGAATTGGAAGGGAAAAGCAAAGTTGCTCTGTCACATGTGAAAAAACCCCAGACAAACTGTCACAATTTTTATTTTGAAGAAGTCAAGGATGAAACAGATTACACATTATTTTTCAGGCAGTAGGTAATGTGTTCAAAAGCTCCCAAATGCCGTCTTCAAAAATCTGGAGACCTAATATTTTTCTGTCAGTCACTGAGACATCCTAATTCACACAGCTGCCATAAGAACATGCAGAAAAGGAAGGAACAATAATTTGATTTGTTCTACTTAATGTTTTAGTGTTATATTTGGTACTTCTATTCTATGAATTCAGTTCCAGACTTGGTGATTGCAAGCAGGGCTAAAAGTTGTCTGGGAGAGCAAACTACTCCAAGAAAAACATGGGAAAGGTCATACTAGCTCAGCCCAAAGTGTATCCAGTATTCAACCTCAAGTTATGTCTGCTGGTGGCTACTTCAGAGGAAGCAGCAAAAACTGCCGCAAAAAAACATTTCTAGGTTAATCATGTTTCTTCCTACATTCTGTTACTTAAACTTAGAGATGAAGATTTGCATTGCTTCTAAATGTGATAATACAAAAATATTATCTTAGTTAGGAATATAACTGTCATTATCCTTTTTTTTTCCCTTGAATTCCGTCAGGACCTTGCTTTTAATGGCATCTCATGACAGTGCATCCCACAAGTTAACTGTGCCTTGTACAGAAAATTCCTAAGATCTCTTTTCCATTTCCTCTTGTCGTGTCTATGTATTACTCATACAAGTCATGAGGATGGCCAAAAAGTTCCTAATCTACCTTATATTACACCCATTATATTTTACACATCTGTATTATTCATCTTAACCCCCTGATTCTCCTCAAAGCAGCCATGGTCTTTTCAAATATCATTGCATTATCTATGACATCATTGACAATTCGTGGTGCTTTTCCCTGAGCCATTTTATTTCTGCTCTTGTCTTCTTGAGATCCTGTTCCTGGCAGGGGCTTCCCGCTGATCTACATGATGACAAAGCTTATGTAAATCTTTCTCCCACGCTTGTCTCCCCTTTCCTTTGCTATCAAATATTTAATTAGCTTCCTTTACCACTGCTGCCCTTTGACCAGAGGGTTTCACTGTGTTATCCAGCATGATGTTCAGATTTCCATCCTGAGTCACTACAGCAAATTAAGAGGCAAATCAGCGAATGTTTTTCAAATCTTGTGACTGCTGTTTAACATTTGCCAAGCTGTTACCCGTTCTCGTGGCTGCCTTGGGCCTCTCTGAAATTCCTCCCAGTCTGTCAAGCATTTGGCCAAAGTAACCACTTGCGCCATTTAAGATCGATACCACTTAGTTGCACTTATCCTCTTTTCGTCTGCCCGACTGTGGGCAGGCTGGGGTTACTCAACTGAATTTAGGAAAGAAAGTGAAGGAGAGCTGTGAAACCTGGGCCGTCATTGTGTCAAAGGGCCAAACTTTCATCTCCTGATTGTGTTCTTCCTTGTTAAACATAGATCCCTTGAGAAATGGTGTCTCCTCTGGAGAGTGGGATCGTAGAAGATGTTGCATTTGCAACCTTCTGTGCTGTTTATTTGAATCCTTCTTACTACCAGCTAGACCATGGAATTTGGAAACAATATTTTATTTTATTTAGCAAAGGGCGCACTTGAAGTGTGGTCTTTTACTTATTCCAAAAAGGCTTTAAGTATCAGAAATACTAGAAGTGATTAAACAACTCTTTTCCTTTTTTCTATTTGGATATATCTGCTACAGGCACAAGAGAGAGAACCCCTTCCCTCTGGATTAGTGTCAAACTGAGAGACGTTGTTAAAAGGCTAATAAAAAGTCAAGGAGCCATAAATACTAAGTGATTTTTAAGTAAATATGTTGTTGGGGGTTTTTTTCCCTGAAGGAATGCTCAGCTGTTAGTGTTACGGTTTACAGCTTGTAAAAAGGTGAGTTTTCACTGAGGAGCAAGTACAGCTCGAAGAGAGACAAAGGCATGTTCTTGAGATAAAGAAATCAAGAGGTATCTGCTCCACAGATTGAAGGTGTTGCATTACTCTGCTCAGTGTCCAGAGAGCACAGCAAAGTGGTCATAAAATACATTTTTGCAAAGAAGACAGGAAATGTTTCTGTTAAGAAAAAAAAGGAAAAAAAAAAAAAAAAGAAGAAAAAAAAAAAGAGCAGTCCCTCTGGTGCAGTTTTCCCATCTGGTGAAACAAAGTGAGACAAATATCTCGCCCCCTCCCAAACGACGTGCCTCAAAACCAGCACTGTGCCACGTGACAGCAGCTTCAGACCCAAAGCAAGATGCTGTGGGTGTGGGAAGGAAGCGCTGCCAGCCCTGCATGCACTGGGACACCTATGGCACCTTCTCAGGCAGCTTAACCAAGACTGGGCAATCCAATGGACCAGTTCTGGGCTTGCTATAACATCATGGTTTGTTTAAGTATGTAACTCAAAGGTCACTGTGTTAGCTCTGAGAAAAAAAAACAACAACCCACACTTGCTGTCTCATTCTTCCCTCAGGGTTTATTGCCAGCATGATTATATTTTCAGGAGTGACAGGGAGGCCCTGATCTATAAATCTAAGGGAGATAGAGAGTGAGCTGATTATCAGACACCTCCTTCCTCACTCCAAAGTCAATAACCTCAGCGTCCTGCAAGGTTACTTTCTGGAGGAAAACAGTCTCAGTCAGGCTCTGCCTGTTTGCATCTTCTGAATTGCCTTGAATCTGTATTCCTGGCAAACCACTAGCCTGCCAACCACCGCGGAGCCCCAAGAACCCAATCGGTTTTGTATTAGTGAGAAAGAGGCTCAGGTACTCACTGGGTTAGGTGAATTGGGTTTGAAAGGGTAGTTTAGGGGGTGAGTTTTTGCTTGAAGAAAGATCACTGTTCCCTACTCCCCAAATCTAGCCTCTACCCCTCTCCCCTGTGGGCACAGGACCCCTCGTCTTTGACCTCCCTCAAATAATTCCGTGGTGTTTTAATGACCAGGAAACCATTAGGACTATGCAAAATGTTACATTTAGGACAATCCAAGGAATACATCAGCAGCCTCCTGGAATCTCATTTCCACCCCCCCGGGGTGGGTTTATTGTTAGAAGGTTACCGTTGCTTTGCCTTGAAGGCAAGCGGTAAACTCAGATAATAACAGGTCATTTAGCTTCTGAGGAGCTGCTTGCAGAGGGGAATCGGGATTTATAAACCGGGTGTGAAGGGACACATTCGAATAGCCCCGACGAGTGGCTCCCAGAGCCGCGGAGCCGGTAAGGAGCGGCTGGGCTGGGCTCGGCTCGGCTGGGCTCAGCTGGGCTCGGCTCGGCTCGGCTCGGCTCGGCTCGGCTCGGCTCGGTTGGGCTCGATCACCTACCGCCCCTCCCGCCTCTAGCATCGCGTTGCGGAGGAACGAGTTAACTCCTCCGGCTGAACCTGAACCCTTTGCCGAAGGACTTCCTGTTTTATCATAAAATCGTACACTTTAAAACGTACTTTAGAGGGATTTTTATTATTATTATTATTCTTTCACATAAACCTCCGGGAAGAACAAGAAACAATAGATGCCCGCTCTCCTTCCCGGCAACCAGCCCGGGCGCTTTTTCCCGAGCATCAGGACTTGCCCCTTGATTCACTCGCAGGGCAGGAACCACCGAGAAGTTCCTCGTTCTCGGTGTGGCTGTGCCGGGGGGCCGCACAGTTATTCCACTAAAGACTGGTGCGAGGGGAAAGAAAAATAGCCCAAATCGGGCTGGATGGTGACAAACCGGCGGCCAGTGACAGCTCCCGGCAAGGGCTGTGCGGCAGCTGCTCCGACAGCCCCTCTGTCGGGGGGGACCTGGCCCGGCCAGGGGGTGCCGAGGGACACCGGGGAGCGCCCCACATGCGACTTGTGCCCCGAAGCTGCCGCCCCGCAGCGGCGCACACCGGGGCTGGGCTCCGAGGGGAGGATCCATTAGCGTCGCGTTAACCATCTCTCTGCCTTTGCACCGCTCTGCTTTAAGCAGCCCTCGCCGCTAAGCCCATCCTCGGGGGGCCGCGGAGTAGCGGCCCGGCTCACCTGCTGCTCCGCGCCGCTCCGCGCACCTGAGCGGCCTCGGCGGAGCAGCTGGCGGGGGCTGGAGCCGCTCGCACTGGGTTTCCAGCACCTGCCCCTCGGCAACACCGAGAAAAGTGCATTATTCCGAGCCTCTGTTTTCTTGTCAAGATTTTTTTTCTTTTTATTTATTTATATATTTTTAAAAAACTTTAATTTTACGCGTATCCAAAGTGCTGGGAGGAAGAGCGCAATTTACATGCGAGCTCTCGGCCGTAGCGCTGACACTATCGAACCACATTCGTTTTCACATCCTTCCCCCAAAAAATCTGTTCGCCTCTGTTCCCTTGCCGCAGTTCGCGTAAAACCACTTTGCCATGTAACTGTCGGGAAGCGAATAAATAACAGCGCCACAACCGAAATGAATAACCCTGGGCAAAGCGGGCAGAGGAGAGTAGAAAGTAGAGATTAACTCCCAGAATGTGCGTTGTTATTATTATTTTTAATTTAATTAAAATATAGGGTTTTGGGGGTTTTTTTGCTTTGCTGTGCGCCCGCGTAGCAGCAACGCCCCGCAGAACAAGACATCGCCAACGGATTCGGGGGCTGCTATTTAGAAAGCAACGAATGCCGGCATTTGAGACACATTTGGGTGGCCGATGGCTCAGAAGGAGCCACCGAAGGGGCAGCGGGTTCCGAGTGCCGCGGGGCCAGCGCCGAAACGGCTCCGCGCTGGCGGAATTGGAGCGGTTCTCCCCGCCGGGCTGCGGAGCCCTGCCCACCGCCTCCCGCCCGCTCTCCGCCTGCGCGCATCCTCCGCGGGAGAGCCGGGCTGCTTTATCCGCGGGGGGAATCCTTCTCCTGCTCCGGGTTCCGCGCTGCTGCCCGCCGCTCTCCCGTCCACCCTTTCTGTCCACCCGTGGCTCCTGCTCCCGTCCCCCGCCGCCAGTGGCCGGCGGCAGCTCCGCGCACCCCCGCGGCTCCTGCTCTGGAGAGGCGGGGGCCGCGCAGCTGGGGACAGGCCGAGAGCCCCGACCTCCCAACCCCACCTCAATCCATCTTCGGGGGAATCGCAGCGGACAGCCCGAACGGGTTAAAGAAAAAGTCTTTGTCACTGCTGAAAAGAGAGAGGAGGGGGGAAGGCAAGAGAGATCTGGTGCTGAAGAGTATTGATACAAAGTGGGAAGGGAACCACCTGGAGATCAAACTGCCAGGGGAGTTAAACATCCATCCATCCATCCATCCATCCGTCCGTCCGTCTGTCTTTCCATCCATCCCACTATCCCACTACCACCCCCCAGTGCTTCGCCCCGTGCACTCAGAGCAGTGGTGAGAGGTTGGGACCCACCTGGGGAAGGTGCAGCAAGGCCGCAGGTGTGTGGTGCGGTGCTGTGCACGGTGCAGAGCAGCGTGGAGTGATGCAGATCAGGGAGGAGACCTAAGGGCAGACGGAGTATGGGTGAGGGTCCAGACCTGCCCATACACCCCCAGTACCAGTGGTCTTCACAGATGAAGCACAGGGGGTCACCTCCCAGGGTGGGTGAACTTTTCCCCAGCAGCGGAGCTCGAGGCAGTGTGAGGAGCTGGTGAGGAAAGGGTCCCCCCCACTTGAATTACATTGGTTTTGCTTGTCTAACGCAAGGAAGTACAGCAAGTGGGGAAACGAGAGCCAGCTGAGTGCTCCTGCCGGCCTTGCTGGGGCCTGAACTTGAGGTCAGTGGAGCGCAAAACTCCTCCAGGGAAGGAGGAAACAAATGTTCATGGATTGAGTATCGACAAACTTGAACAAGTGGGAGGGAGAGGAGATGAGGCAGTCAGAGCTGCCTTCATAAAACTGTAAACAGCAATGTTGGGACAGAGTTGAAAGGAAATTGCCCAGCAGCTGCTTGGAGTTTCCCTGCAACATGCTTGTCCTTGTGAGAGAGGAGAAAGCCCTTTACGGGAAACATGAAGTCCCCTCACCCCTGGTAACTGCATCCTGTGGCAGAAGCTGGCCATCCCCTCGCAGGTTCCCGTCTGGGTTACAGTCAGGCTGGTGGGGGGAAGCTGGACTCTGAGAAGAAATCTCATCACTGCTGATTAAGGCCTTCACACGGGGATACAAAGCACTCCAGTGTCCTGGCCATTGCAGCTCCTGCCAGGCAAAAGGTGACTGGCCCTTCGACAGGCCGCCTCTCTGTTCAGGTACTTATTAAATTGGCCTGAGCCGCTGGCGAGGGGAGAACTTCCCATTGATTTTTACAAACTGTGAAACCTTAAGCCTGTATCAGGTGATGAGAGAGAGGGAGAGATCAGGGGGTTTCAGCACTTGCAAATCTCTTCATTTCATCACTTTAAAAAGGAATTTTTATCTCCAACCATATTGAAGATAAATGATCTATTAATAACAATAAAAGAGAATTCCAAGCAGAAAGACACAAGTATTCTTTTTTTTTTTTTTT
>WEIS01010951.1:21192-39240 GCA_013389965.1 Todus mexicanus
CAAACACCACAAATACGTTACTCAGCCTTTGAGACAATAGCAGTAATTTGGCTATAATTAGAATCTGATCAGAGCAAGGAGAATGGATGAATACAAAAGAAATAATCAGATTGCAGAAATGTGATACCATAGGCCAAATCCTGCTTGCTTTGCTAATGAAAGCTGACTTACATGAGTTAGATGGACATAATTTTAATCAAAATATTGAAAAAAAAATCTAATAATATCAGCTGTTGTAAAGCCTAAAAAAAACAAAAAGAAGAGCTGAGGTCTTTGAGTAAAAAAAAAAATCTTCAAAGGCGTATAAAGTATTTTGGTTTAATCCTGCTAACATCTGCCTGTTTTGAACCCGAAAACAGCCTAATGTTTATCTAATAGTCTTAGTACATTTTGTAATTAAACTAATTAAGGAAAACGTCTTACAGCTTTTCCCTGCAAAGACACCCCCCCTTCTCTCTCTCATAACAGAAACTGAAAATAATCTCTTTTGTTTGCAAGGCAGATAAATGAATTCCCTCTTTACATGTATTTTTCAGTAAAAACTTTTTAATATTGGAGACTCAAGAAGCAATTGAGTCCTATCCAGAGGAGGCAGAAACTGCTCCCCACTGAAACATTTTTCTACAGAAGGAAAGTTTTTGATCTTAGGAGCTCTGCTTCCCCCCACTCTCGGCTTCCAAAGTCCATAAAAATGCTTCTAAGCAAAATTAGCTTCCAAGTCTATAAAATTGCAATATATCATTTAAATCATGACTTTTATAGCATCCTTTTTCAGTACTGGAAAGGGGAAACCCATGAAATGGTGTGAAGACATTCTAGGCTTTGAAGATGGCTAGAGATATGATGGCATTTTCAGCACACCTTCTTATTGCCGTGAAATGAAAAGTGCTTAGTTGATTAGCAGGCTGATCCAACTGAGTGAACTGCAATTAAAGTCGGTGGCAGTTTTGCCAGAGTAAGAACTACATGAACAGCCATCCAGGGACTTCTTAACCACTTTCTGAGAACTGGAGTGAAATCTCTATTTTTTTTTTTTTTTTNGAAATGTGTTGAAATCTTTTTTTTTTTTTTTTTTTTTTTTTAAGTGCTTCATCTAGTTTTTCTTCCTTTTTACAGCTACTCCTGCTTAGATGCTGTGAGTTCAGGTATTAAATAATTTTATTCACTCTTACATATTTAAATAAAGCAAAATTTGCAAAGAGCATGAGATTTTTGGCCTAAAAGTTGTCTCCTTTTTCACCTTTTGAACAGTGCTGACCCTCGTACAGTCTAACTCTGCTTCACGAACAAGAAAGTGTACTGTTTGTGTGAGGATTGCGTCATACTGAAAATAGCACATTTTGTCTTAGCATCTAGATAATATTAGTATTAAATGTTACTGTTAAGAATAGTGTAGCTAGCTCCCACTTACGTGTCTGTGAACAACCAGGACTGTGTGAGCTATAAAAACACTCTTTCTGAGATGTCTGCATGTGACACGTTAGACAACATTAGGGAACTCTGCAAGAATCTGCTTCCACTGGACTCTATGACAAAGCTTCTGTTGCCTTCATAGGGTAAATATATACAGCCTATGAAGTGTAGGCCCATGCCTATTCTGGAGAAGCAGGATTCCCTTGCTCCCCTGGGAAGCTCATGGGCTGCAGGTTAGGAATTGTGTCATTCCTTTGCTCCTTGTTAGATCTGCTCCACTTGAATGGACATATTCAGGGTTGGACCAGCTATACTGACTCTGAAGTTATTGGGATAAGACCTCTGATGAATGTCAAGGTCTATTCAATGAATAAATAATTTTGTTCCCTGCAGGAAACAAATAGGTATACTGCATTAAAGGATATAAAGGACTGTAGTTATTGAAAACAAGTGTAGTAAGTGTTGATTACTATTTCCAAGACTTTTTCAATAACTCTAGAGTTAAATGCTGTATCCCCACATACATTCTGTTACCTTCCAAAAACATATGGTCATGATTTCACATCAGTGTTTGACATGCAGTTGTTTTGTACATTGTGCAAGTGAATGGAAATGACACTGTTAATTTTCTCATGCTCTTTCGTGATTTCTATGACTACACAAAGTGCAAGCGATGCTGAGAATTGCTCCTGTCAACTTCAGCTGATCTCTTCAGTGTCAGAAGTAAATCAGGCCCAAAATGCTTTTGTGAAAGTGTAATATAAACCAATATGCAGACCATCAAAGCCCTCTTTCTAGCAACAATTTTACATATTGTTTCAGCCAGTGAGGCCAGCTACGAGGAGGAATTGAATTTCCAGAGGATGCCAAATGCCTGTGCTCAGCAGACTCATTTTAATTAGGCAAGAGGAAGCTTCACACTTGGCCAAAGAAAAACAGATATTCAAACCAACATTAAAAAATTATGAGACTTATCTATTAGTGTTCTAGCAATCAACAGTGTTTCATGCATGCAACTCTTGTCTTTGCTAGTAATACTATCCGTTGTAATGTTACTGCTTTTTAAGTGGAGCCTATGAACAGTATCAGCTAGACTGGGAATAGTTTAGAGTGAAGGTGTGATTTTACTTATCAGGTTCAGTGGATAGTGGCGTATAAAAGTTTGAAGTTTCTCCTTATGTTCCTGGAGTAATTTCTGCCTTCCTGGCTGTTAATTACATCTCCTGGTTTCCATTCTTCTTTTCTTCTCTCCTTGTATTTCTAATGTTGTCAAACTGATTAGCCACTAAATTACATTGCATTCAGGTAACAAGATCTTTGTTATTGATTTGCTCTGAAGGCTTTCTTTGACAGACAGACTGGCAGAATCCTTCATCCAGGTTAGAGAATAATCTATTTGAAGGTTTCTTCCAGATGTCACTACTATAGCAACAGCTTCTATAGTGTTAATGCTGATATTAAATAGGGTTCAGCCCTGCATTACCATCCAGCCATATGGCTCTGTTTTTTTAAACTTGAAAATGAGTTTGATGCTTCGCCTGTCTGTGTCTTCTCTTTATTTCCACTACTTGCTTATTTAGCACTTCCAAAAACAGATTTTAAACTTCTCAGAAGACCATTAAGAATGGACCCAAATGATTTTTTCGTCTGTAGATATGACTAGTCTTCTTCAGAAAATTATGGAAATCTGTGACATTGTATAATTATCTTCCTGTTAAACTTGGTATTTCAGACATTTGCTGTTTTCTTTCAGTTGCTCACTTTCCCAGGTAGGCTGATTTGTGTCCACTTCACATCCTCACATCTCTTTTCCTTCTCTCATTCACAGGATTTCTAGCCCAATCTCCTTTGTCTTCTGATTTCTGGAAGCTCCCTAATTCTCAAGGAAATCTGATATTCCTGAAGCCCCAGGTCTCCTCCCCCTGCTGGTAGAAATCTCAGTAGGTTCTCTCCCATCGTGACACAGCCGTATTTAGTCTTTTTTTCTTTCTTTTTCCTGAAGTATGAGGGATAAGATTTAGCTAGCCTGTGTGCGCTGTGACCCCATTTCATTTGTTTCACTAAATGCAACACAGGATCAACCCTAAAGATGTCCAGGGCCTCCTCTCTCCAGCCCCACTAATCAGATCACAACCAACAAAGTGAGGAAACCCTACCAAACCAGAAGGCAGTAGCATGGTTAGTTTGGATGCCTGCATGGAGGTCTGTGGTCAAGGAGCAGGGGAGGGTGGGGTCAAGGAGCAGAGCAGGCCAGGCACCAAGGCACAAGATGGGTGGGAGGATACAAGCATGAGGGTAAGCAGCAGCCTGATGGAGATAGAAAATGCAGTTTCTCAGCCAGGCTCTAGGGCCATGGATTTGAACCCAATGATAAGAGTTACCAGAGATCATGCTGCGGGATGCACAGAGGCCTTCTTCTTCCTGTAAAGCATTGCCCAACTGGTGAGGTACTTGATGGATAGAGTTGGATGGGACAGGAAGGATGGTCTTGTAATTATGGGATTCGGTGGTAAATCAGGAAATCTGGGTTTAATAACCAACCGTGACACAGACTTCCTGTGTGACCTTCTCCAGATCACTTACTCACCCTATGACTCAAGTTGCAGTTTGTAATATGGGGCAACAACACTTATTTTCTCACACCTTTTGTCTGTCTTGTCTATTTGCGCAGCTCTTCCATGGGGCAGGTGTTTTCTCCAGCTGCCCATAGCACCTTACTCTAAAGAGATCATTTCTGGTTTGGTTCCCTTCTTGTAAGTTATAGTACTTTGATATTACTTCAGTTCATACAAATTGTCATGGGTCCAGCAAGAATAATCTGAGTAGCTGTTTTGACAATATGCCTCATGGCCTTTTAGCTTTGAGGAGTCCCTTTTCATCTGAAATAACAGTATTTCTCTCAGAAGAGGAATTCCAGTGCAGTAATAAGAGAGGTGATCCCACTGATATATTACCAAGTAAAATCTGACATGCAGATATAATGAAAACATAAGGCAGTTTAATAATGAAAAATGGATAGTCCTGATCTAATGGCTGAAAAATGTTTAATGAAGGATTACAATGAAGTAAAAAACCACAAGAAAGAAATTCAGACAGATTAAACATTGGGAATTCATTTGTAAGTCCAGACAATCTATGGCTTGTAATGTACTTTTATGGTACGACAGGATGCAAAGAAATAATTTTCAAAAGACTTTCTGGTAGGACTTCTGTAGTCTTTGTCAAGCAGTATGAATCTGCCTTTGAAATACCTGTCTATCTTCAGGGTCCTTTGATGCCATACCCACTGGGAGATGGGCAGCAGACCAGAAGTCCAAGGCTGCCTGATAGAGAATGGAAGTGCTGGCTATGCTCAGGGGAAGGACTGAATGTTAGTGAAAAAGCCTTTGTGAGACCAGACTGAGTTGACTCACGGGCGAATCACTGCACAAAGTAGCGCAGTGTGACTGGCCGAGGAGGGCCTGGGTTAGACTGCTGAGAATGCATTGCAAATGTGTCCTGCACGGACAGCAAGCAATGCCTCCACATTTGGAAAACAGGAGGTTGCATATAGTGAGGGAGATGGAGGGCATCTCAGATCTGCTCTGGTAGCTGAGAAACAGAACTAGGTCTTCCTGGGTAAGAAGTATTGCAGGCGAGCAGAGCTATCCCAAGTATTCAGAGCAGCACAATGAATAAGAAGTGTAGATGCTTGTAGCAGAACCAGAGTCTCCTGGATTGTGCCTCTCCTCTCAGGGTTAAAGAGACATGAGAATTAACAGAGTTATCAAAATGATAGTTGATGACCCAGAATTGCATTAGAAAAATAATATGGAAATTTAGTTTGAAATGTTGGTTATTACAAAGTCCCAAGGTGAAGAAAATCTCCAGAAATAATTCTCCCACCTTTGAAATCTTTCAGTATCACGGCATCCTGGAAATCTTATTATTTCTTTTTTCAGACTAACAGAATTCTGTTTAATTTTCATTTGAGAGAGATGCTTCTGGAGTGTGTGTGCCAGTGGAAGAAAACCAGATTATGGGTTTTTTTTATTAAAATGCCCTGTCAGGCATCAGTGTATGATGCTCTGATGCCTCAGCTGTTCTTTCCAGGAACCCACCCACCTGTGCTTACTCAGGATATCACCTAAATCTTCTGTTGTAGTGCTACGTCTGAACCAAACATGCCCAGGATTATGTTAGGCATTTTTTTCTTCTATATGAAGATTTGCGTGACTGACAGTTTTTCTGTTGGCATGAAAGAAATCCACCTTTGTCTCATCTCTGAAAATGATGTGTTTCCCCTCCCTGTTTCTCCCACCCTCCACAACAACTCACCAATAAGTAAAGGGAGATTTCTTCTATTTGTGGCTCCTCAGTGGTTCAACGACATTATTTTTTTCACCACCACCCAGTTGCAATCCATCTCATGTTAAAGGATTTTTACACATGTACTGCTGCTTTGCTGCTCAGCAGCTGCCTACGTAAGATACCTTTTTTGTTCACTGAAATGTTGATTCATGTTCTTTTACCTGTCTACAAGTATTGCCTTTTAAGTTTGGGATTTCTAAAGATATGTTCAGAGAAAGAGTCCTTCCTTACCTCAGTTCTTTTTATCCTCTGAAAACAAACTCTCATCTCAGGCAGGGAAGGGGAACTTCCAGCCCTCCCTGTGGCTCTTCCAGGTTCCCACATGTCCTGATCGGGAACTGGTGGTTGGGCTGACTCCAAAGATGCCTCCATCAAGCAGGCTGTGGTCCTGGTTGGCCTCATGGGCTCTGAAGACTTTGAGCTTTACACTTCACTGCAGGTTTTGATAAAACACTTGTCTCAGAATTCTTTGCTTCCTTGTCCTTTTGTATTTCACCATCGTACTCTGCTCCTGTCCAGTCTCATTTTGCCACCTATCCATAGTGGGGGGATGTTTAATGGTTGTCTCATCTGAATTGTAGAGTATCTACTTGCTGCCATCTGTGAAGACTGCTGTTCTGCCCTGCTTTTGCTCTGTTTAATCTTGCTGCTTCTCTTTTGGCTTTGATCACAGCCTTGAGGTTTTTTTTTTTCTTTCCCATCACCAATGACTTCATTTTTTTAAACTTTTGCCTAGCAGTATGTAGTGTTGATTGGATTATGAAGAGGGTAGTGCTTTCACAGTTTTGGACAGGGTCCAGTGAAGGGTAGGAGCAAATTGGACCATCTCTGAACGGTACCATCAGCTTTTATGAGCAAGAGAAGAGACCTGAGATGCAGGGCCCTTAAATGAGCCCTTTGTCTCAAACCTTCTTCTTTTATCTGAGGTGGGATGTGTCAGATCCTAGGACTGACATGGCCCCAGATCTCAGGAGGCCAGGATGGGAGTGGTCTGATGTTCCCCATTTGATAATTATGGCTTAGAGACATTTCTTTCCCCCACTGAACACTTCTTTGCATGTTAGCGCTATGATACTATTAACTGGTAAATTATCTCTACCAAAGTTGCTGCCCACCACTTAGACAAATCTGGTGCATCTTATCCTACCTGAGTGTCCCCGTCAAAGCCTTTCTATCAAGCGCAGCTGGGACTAGCTCCGTGCTTTTGTTCTGTGGCTTCCTAGTCTGGGATTAACCTTCTCATGCTTTCACATTTTATAAAAGCAATGTTTTTGCAGGAGCCGTGTTGTCTAACACTTTCAAAATGTTCCTACGACCATTTCATATGAGTGAGTGAGCAGGAAAGATGTTTCACTTGACCAAATTACTGGGAACTTTGTAAACAATTTTCTGTACAATTCTCTGCTTTGTTTTCTACTGCAGTTTTCCTGTATCTTTTTGTGCCTTTGTTGTTGTTGTTTTAAAATATTTTATTTTGGTTTTAATTTGTAGGGTTTATTTTAGGCAAACACCTCCCAGAGCATAAAAATCAACATAAAATCTTTTAAGAGCTGGTTTACATTGACCAGCTGTCACAGAAACCGATAGAAATGTGTGGGATAGTGGTGGACAATATGTGTACAGAGGAAGGTAGGCATTTTAGAGTTGTTAAATCCTATTGCTAAGCCCAGGGCTTAACAGACTTCACATTTTTTGCTCCAGGGTATCATGGTACAGTGAAAGCAAGCTGATGGGCTCCATTAGCATGAATGATAGCTTCCTTCTACACACAAGTCAATTTGCAGGTAAAGTTTTTTCACACTGTCAAGAGATAAAGAAAGCCTTTCTGAAAATGTCCCGGAGCTGATCTTAGGGCAAGGGAGGGTCTACGTTAGCTGACATTGTTCAGCTATTTTGGAAACTGTTAACCGTTGTTTTCAGCCTGACAAAATTAGTAAGTGGATTCCCTGAAACTCGGCATTAATCTCTGTCATCACCAGCCTCACTTCTTTAAACTTCAGAATTGTTTTTGTTAAATTCTTACTTGAATTTAAATAATAAAGGGACTACTTCACAAAGCTCTATTCACACAATAAATGCTGCATGCATTTTTAGAGGCTAGTTTTTTGAAAGATTAGAGCAGTTTTGTAAGTTCTTCTTGCAGGCTTTCTCTTGATTCCTTTGCCATTTGGTTTGGTTGGGTCTTTTGCCAATGAATGAAGTGGGAGAGGTGGAAGGACTTTAAAAAAAAGTAGACTGTAAAAAGAAAACAGCCCTTGTGTTAGGCTATAGAAATCTAAAGAAGACATTATTAGGGCCAGGCATAGAACACTTGAAAGATTAGATCCCAAACCAGCATGAGTATTATGGCAAGCATGTTCTCGCTATTAGGCAATACTTATCACTGCACTTTTAAAGAGAAATTTCACCTGCATGCTCTAATGCATCAGAAGAGTTAAAGCACACATAAATTACTGCCTAAAAAAAGCACATGTGAAAAGTCTTAAGCGGCAATGCTGCTGTAAATATTTATGGTGAAGTTAGAAACCTGCATATAGCATGCCCATCATTCTTTAACAAGTTTTGATTAGAGAAGATATTAAAATCCCAAGACAGGGGGAAAAAAAAAGAAAAAAGAAAGAAAAAAAAAGGTCTGATCATAACACTACATTTATGACTGATCTCTGCATGTTTTTTTATGACTGATCTCTGCATGTTTTTCCTCAAAAACTTTCAGGATCCCAGTGGTAGCTTTGTGTTGTTCCTTTGATTGCATCTCTGCATGGAGTGGTTGAGGGTATTGATTTGAGTGAGGAGAGTTAGCAGAGATGGTGATATTATCACTCAGGTTGTATGTATCCTTCTGTTTCCTGGGGCTTCACCCCCTAGGCCTTAATGTCGCTAAAATTGCTGAAAATACTACAACTAACAAGCATAGTAGCACTTTCCAAAGACTGCTAAGATTGTCTGCCAGCTTCTACAGATCAGAGTGAGGAAACTCTGGCCCCATGAAGCTGATCTTAACATCCTGCTAACTTCAAGAAGGTAAGAACGTTACTCTTTATATGTATCTCTCTGTTAGAGCATGCCATTGCTGCCCCTTCATGCTCTTTCATTTTCCATTTCATTACTGAAAAGAAACCCAGCCCTGGTTCATAAGGTACCAGGAACTAGAAGCGTACAAGGAAATTGGCAGGCACTGACTTTTTCTTTATGGGCAGACGGTCTGCATTTGTAATGAAGCTTGTTACAGAAACGTCCATGACTTTATAAAAGTTCTGTTCTCTCTCCAAGGACGTCACGGGTCTCTCTCATTTATGGGCATGGTGCAGCATGCCTTGTTCACCCAGTAATGTTTGCCATAGCCATACATAACCTTTAGAATTCATTTATTTCGGGAGGATAATACAACATGCTCCACTGTGGATTACTAAAGAAGGAGAGTTCTGATGAACAGTGTTTCTGAAGAAAGTGTTTGCTTACGTCTCTGACCTGTGAGTTGCTGGAGGCTAGGAGAGTGTGGTGGTTGGGAAAGTGTACCAGGAAAACATTGCTGTATTTTTCCTTGTTTTGTGCTCCTTCAAAGTTATGTGCTTTTGGCCACTGTTCCTTTGTTTTTTTCCCCTTTAGGTATGAGAGGCAGCCCACCCCTAACAGAGGCTAAAAATAATTAAAAAACCCCAACAACTATGGGGGGAGGATAGGTAAAGAGAAGCCACTGAAAAGGAAAAAACCTAAGAGATCACAAGTGGTAAAAATGATAAAAAAGAGAGTTAATGGGATTAAAATAGGAAACCAGAAGGGGAGATTTGGCAGGGCATCCCAGCTGCACACTTTTTTCCCTTGAGGCACCTGAGTAGCTGCCAGACACTGACCAGGGGTAACCTGCAAGGAGATGTGGCAGGGGCAGGCATTGGAAACAGGATCTATGGTCCCTGCCTGCCAAATTTCCCAGGGACGCAGAATTAGCTCAGAGTGCACGCTGGTCCACTGATGCTCCTTGCTTTCTCCAGGTGGAGAGAGCTCTTAGCACTTTGTCTCTGGGTAGGATGGGTTGATAAGGTAGTGGAGGGAGAGGGCAAAAACTCATAAAGGTGTTGTCAAGGTGTGATGTAAAGGTAGTCTCTCTGGATATCATGTTGTCTTGTAGAGCAGCATGTGAATGGGAATCTGGTCAAGGCTTGTAAACCTAGCCAATATCAGAAAGTACTGCGGGATTTAAGGACATCTTGGAAGTCTGTGATTTAAGCATGCCTTGCAGCCCTGGAGAAGATGGGGCAGGACAGAGCCGGAGGGATATTCTGTGAGCTGGGCAAGCAGCATGGGATCTTCCTGACATTGCTCACTATGGAGATCACCATCCTGACAGTTTGGAGAGTGTATAATAAGCCATATAACGTTGATGGTGAAAAGTTACTATCTGTATTAGAGCCCTTGGATGTGGTGGAAGAAGGCACACAGTGTCCTGCTACAAGCTGAACCACCTGTGTGGTAGATCAGTCACTGGGATCTGGACATGAGTTATCACTCTGTTCTGGTCTTTTCTAAATAGATCATGTTTCTCAACATAGACTCAGGTTGCAGCAAGATGGTTTTCATTTATCATCTGTGCTGGAGAGGAACTCGAGGTGCAGGTTCCTCAGGTTTCAGTGGTCCTACTTCTTTCACCAGAGGTTATCATGGCCCTCTTGCACAGAAGGGAAGGCACCCTGCTTCCGGAACACTCAACCCAGATAGCTGTGAGATCTGAGCTAGGTCAGCTGATGGATACCTGGGACAGCATGGCAGAAAGCTTGTGAAGATTCAGTTGCAGAGAGAAGGGAGGTGAATGGCAGCACAGAGGCAGTGAGGCAGTGGCGTCAGGGCTGGAGGGGTGTTCTGCACTTTTCAGCTTCCACCCCACATCCCTGGCTCCTTCTGTATAGGAGACACAGAAGAGAGGAGGAGCAGTGAGTCGGCAAGCTCTCCAGATTATTTAAGGATGAGCCTGTACCCAGGCAAAGCTCGGCATGGTTATGGGGTGCAGCGCTGACAATGACAGACCTTTGCCCTTCACAGGTGGTGGTGGCAGTTTGAAAGGTGGTGTCAACTTTGTTCAGCTCCTGCTCTGTTTCTCCTGGTCGAGGCAGGGAGACATGGAAGACACAGAGGAGCTTCAAGGCTATGAGTTGTTGCAGCCAGCATGTTTAGGCCCCTCTTGTTCTATTTGTCAGTGGAAGAGATAGGATAGTGGGGGTGAATGACTTTTGGCCCCGTTGCATTGAACCACACATGTATTAATCTACTTTAATTTACTAAGAAATTTGAAACCTTTTTCTGTGAATTATGAGTTTTTTTACACAGGAATGAAACTGGAAAGAGAAAGGGTAAGAAAAAAATAGAGCAATAGAGAATATGTGGGAGGTTTATAATTTAGAAGGGATTATCTGCCAGTTTCTATGAAATGTGATGGAGCCACATTATGTAGAGCAGCCCAAAGGTAGATGGGAATGTTTTGAAATAACTGAGGCTGCCATCAGTGTAGACTACTCAGGTACAAGACTCATAATGCTAATCTTCTGCAGTCCTATCTTTCACATAGTATTTCATGATTCTGAGGCAGGGATTAGGCGTGCATCTATGTTTCTAGTGCCTTTCAACGCACAGTTCAGGAGACCAGATTAGATGACTTGTGCTTCCAAATGCCCCACATCCTCTGTTTCCAAACCGTAGAGGATCTAGGGGAAGGCAAAAACACATGGAGCAGATCCAGGGGTGCAATCCCTATAATGAATGAAAGATGGACTCGAAGAGAATTCTTCAGGGACTACAATGGTGCTGGTGCCAGGCTGGGCCCAGTTTGTAATGATTTTCTAGATAATGTCCTAGCAATGCCCTTTGGGACACCTCAAAGTCCTCACTTTTCATTTCACTCGTCATAGCTTCTTCTTTCATAATTACAAAACAGTGATTCAAGAGATTTTGCCAGCCTAAGTATGTAGATTTTTTCAGTGTTTAACGGGAAGAAATAGTTCAGCAGAGAAAGGGAGCATGGGAAAAGAGAAACTGAGAGAGCGTTTAGCAAAAATTTGAGCGGGTTAGACACTAGCTACCATTTCTGATTCATACCATTTGGACTCTGAGGCACTTTCTGTGCAAGAAACTTATTCTCAGAAACAACTTCCTGGAAAAAAAATAAATACACTCTGCAATAAGAAAGTACACACGTCACTTTCGAGCTTCCAGATGGCATTCATGGTATTAGAGGTCTCTTTAATATAATTTTGACTGAGTAATTTGTGAAATTTACTTATAATTTTTGAAAATAAGGTCATGCCTCACATGAAAAGAAGTGCTGGTCCAGCTATACACTTCTACCTGTCTGCCAAGGTTTAATTATCAGGTTTAGTGGGAATTCTCTCTAGCCAAGTGTGGGACAAAGATGCAGGTAACCTTCCATAGATCCAAATTGTTGCAGCTTCTCTGTTTTCTCTTGCAACTTCATGTGGTGGGAGAGAACCCTGCAAGCCTCAGAGTTGCAGTCTTGCAAGTGAGGCAGTGGAAGGTTTGCACTGCCAGAAGGAAAGACTTCTGAGAGGATGGACAGTTACATACAGGCCAAAGTCTTTTTTTGAGTGTTTTCCCCAAGCTTCTTATGGCTGTCATAGACTCATAGCTGCTGACCTAATGGCAAGCCACTGATAGATTGAAACCTGGGGATGGGTGCACCTTCCTCCCTTCTCCATTGTTCCTTCTGTCCTCAGTTGTGTCACCTTATTTACTTCCTTGGCCACTGGGTACGTGGTTCCTTCAGTGAGATCAGAGAGAGATGGACTTAACTTCTCCAGTAGGGTTGGTGTTTCAGAAAGATCTCAAAGAACCAGAGATAGCCAAGTCTCCACTCATTTCTCTCTGTCAAGTGGAAGTACCTCAGCAGGGTGCCCTATCCATTCCCATACCTAGCACAGGGATGGTTTGAATTACTCAGTATCAGTGAGCCTACTCATCCTAACTCTAAATCCAAGGCAAGCCAGGTTTAGCCTGGTGGGACATGAGACCGCTCACTTGGTTGTGGCTGCTCACCTGCCCTGAGTGATACTCATGTTGTTTTTCTCATGTTATTCAAATTAGATGATTATGGGAGTTTTCCTCTCCTCCACAAAGGTTCTCAGCAATGTAAATTTCAGTAGAAGAGGAAGTTATTAAAATGTGAAGATTAGAAGTGACCTAATTCTTACAGAGAAACTTAAAGAAAAGTTTGAAACTCTGCCTAATCTGCATAGTTTAAATTTAATAAATAATCAGATGCTTGTGTGACATGGGGACATATGTGTCCCTGGACTGAGAAACAGAACCACAACTGAAGGGAAATCTGTCAACTTCTGTAAATGTGATCTAAATTATAACAGTGAATGTCTTCTCCAATAAACTTTTGGAAGAAAATGAGACCATGTACAAATGTTTGTTTAAGGCTCCTCAGACTTACCTTATCCTTTCTCTGAAGTATTTTCCTCTTTGAAATTTATAAAAATAACGTATGTTATTATTAAGGTTGATCTGCATGCACCTTGAATGACGAATGTACTCCAAATACATCTTTATTAAAAAATTACTAAAAATACTGTTTTAAGTTCCCTTCATCTTTCTTCCTCAGCTTCTCAGACAGCTTTATGTGAGAAAATACTATCTACAAACTGCTGTGCCTTTATGGAGATCTTTGCTTGGATCTTTGGCTTCAAATCAACAAAACTGAAAAAAACCCCGAGCAAACAACTAAGCTCAGTCAGTCTGTCTGATTATCCAGGCATCTATCTGGGTTTTATATAATCTTGTTACTATCTGAATATGCTCTACATAAAATGAGCAGCAACAGCATAGTGTTGTTGAATTCTCCCTCCCCATAGTCATACTCAAAGTGTTTTTCATCTTCCCATGGCTTCACTAAAATTTTTACCTAGTTTTTGTCTCATATTTAGGAGAGTAAAGGTAGATTAATGGAATATGGGAGGATATTCATTCCAAGTTACTTTTCTGGTGAGAAGACTTCTCTTAAAAGAGAGTTTTTTCTGTGATTCTTGAAGAGAGACAATCTCTGGAGTCACTCAGCTGATGCCTTCTGGACACGAACTGCACAGTGGGGTCCCAGGGGCTTGCACTGCCTCTTCTTTCCGTGTCACTGCCCAGGCTCTACCTGTCTCCTGGTGGCCACAGAGTTCCAACCAGGCAATGTCACACAACAAGACCCCAATTAGAAAATTAGGAAGACGTCATCTCATCTCATGCATACTTAACATATTTCAGAAGTTTTAAATGGGTGATTGGAAGTAATACAGTGTACCTGTAAATTTGAAGTTATTTAAATACTTTTCTCCCTCTTAAAAACCTTCTGAAACAATTTAGATATGAAATTACTAACTTGGATTCTTTATTGAATCATATATGTTCCAGCCTAAATCAAGCCTCTGGTCATTTGTCAATATGCCTATAATCCAACTCCGAGGTAAAATAGCCCGATTCTTTAGAAACAACTATGTTAAAAAAAAGAGCAAACCTATTTTCACTGCTCTGATAAATCCGAATGATTCATACTCCTTATGAGTATTCTTGATATGTATTTAAAGTAAGTTTCCAGTAACACATTTCAAAGAATTTCAAAAGGGAACATGGGAACATTAGGATTCTTCTATTCCTGCAGGTATTATCTCCAGCAAGAGAAACTAGTCCCTGTACAGGAGATTAAAAGCCTCCTTTTGCTTTAATGAAGCCTGTTGCTATTATCCCTTTACCTCTGTGACGATAATTTTCTCTTAGCTTGTTTCAGATGGAGTTATGTGATTCTCTTGTGGGTCACTTTCATCACCACCTGGTAATTATTTCAGCTGTACTTAGGCACTGACAGGATGAATATATAGCTTGCATTTCTGCTCTCTTACACACACTGCTGAGCAAAGCACAAACACAAGTAACTTTCAAGATCTGATCTGACAAGTCCAATCCGATAAAGAGCATGGCTGCTTACAGGTTAAATGGCACAACAACTTCTGATGTTTGACTTCCAAACCCTGGCTGTGGGTTTTGAGATGATTCTTCAGTCCTTGAGGAGGATTTGGCATCTCAGAGTAGGTTCCAAAATGTGCAGTGCAGTGACCCACCTCTTGCTAATACCCTGCACATAGGTGCCTGGAAGTAGTCAAGGGGTCATCTCATGCATCATGGCTTCTGATTGTCCAGTGTCTGACTTGGACCTCCAAGTGTCCAGTGTCCAGTGTCTGGCTGCCCCTGCTCTGAATCTGTCACTGTGCAAGGTGTACACCGTTCTGTGATGGCCCATGCAGCTGACCAAGGATGACTCTCTTCTTCTGAAACTGTGTGGGAGGGATGAGATGCCCCACTTCAATAGCTGTAAGATCCCTCACCCTGGTGTCTTCCTTGTATCCTTCTCCACCATTGATCATGAAGTAGTCCTGACGACAGGGTCCAGAACTCAGAGCTCTTAATTCCTGACCCCACTGCATTCTCTCCTACTTGGGAAGTCAACTTGGCTCACTTCAGCTGAGGGGCAGGTGTGAAATTACTCAGCTTTCATTGCCAGCACAACCATTGTGGCATTGTACACAGGTCTGGAGCTAAACACCTCAAAGCTTTTGACTAGCAAAGACATTCTGAGGTTTTGGTGGCAGCTGAACAGAGCCTTTCAGGATGGTGGATGTGGACCATGTCTACAGAAGGCATGGAAGCTGACATAACAGCTCAGTGTTGCTGCCATTAAAGGTCCTACTCTGACCCTCCTCATGCCTACTACTTCCCACCTCCAGCGGCATGCTCCTTCTGCTTATTTTGTGTCATTTGTCAATTTCTGAACCAATGCAGTTTATAGCCTAGCAGAAACTTTATCTTGCAGGTCCAAAGAAATCTGGACTAGACAGTAACAGGCAACCTACCAGAGAACAAAGAAAAGAGGAATGAGAGTGTTGTGAGCTCTGGCCCACGTGAAGCTGCTGGCTGATAGCTCACCGTGCAGCTGGGGAAACAGCAGAAATAGTGACTTCAGTCCCGTTCCCATCACTTGCTGCCCATTAAAGACTTTTACAATCTGGTTCAAGAATAATAATAAAAAAAAGTAAAAAAGAACAAACATCGAAAATGGAAGAGGGATCTAATTCACATAGCACTTGAGGCATTTTATCTGGAATTATCCTCCTGTCTAGCCCTTCTGGACATCAGGGATTGCAGAGGACTGGTGGAGTCTCCACTAGTGCCTGGGTTTTGAGAGTCAGTTTGCAATTTGATAGCAATCAACATTTTTTGAACTAGTATGAGAACCTCCCCCATCACAAATGGGCCATGATGATCTGTGCTAGCTGAGAATCTGCTTTTTATTCCTCTCTCAAGTTACATGGAAAAATAAATTTGGTAATAACATCACAGTTCCTAGAATATAAGAACACGTCCCACAGCTGGTAACCTCTGCTGTGGAAAGAAGCAGAGCAGGACAGTGTGCAAGTCAGGACTGAAGAGACCTGGCAGGGCTGAGGGGAGCTGGAACAGCTCACACGGCATCTGCAGGCGCACCACATGTGTGGACCAGCACTCAGAAAAAAAACAAGGTTGTTAATATGCTAGACTGAGAGATAATTTAAAAGCCTCCCCATAAAGAGAAAAGCATTATCCCCAGAGCAGTAAGAGGTATTCCCAGCTCTGTTAGTATTTGCTCCTCTTGCTCAGACCCCAATCCCACAATGTGTCTCAAGCTCAAGTGTTGTGCAAGTGATTACGCATGAATATACCTTCTAGGTCTGTCCTGAATCAGGGCCTCCCCCTCCACTGTGAGTGTCTGAAGCTGTGATTAGCCACCTACTTATGCAGAGGTTAAAATCTGGCCCTTAACCTCCTTCCTTTTTAGTTAAGCTTCCTGTGAAATGGGTTTAACAAATATAACTGGCATGTTATTTAGAGTAATACTTTTAATGAGGTGACTAATAAGTGTAAATAGGTACCTAGTTATTAGCATAAGTGTATCTGTTTAACCTACCTTATTTTTACCCACAGAGTTTTTCACTTTGGAAATTCAACCACATTGTCAGGTTGTCAAGTTCATGCTGTCAAAGATTTCCCTGTTAGTAAGAAGCCTGATGCCATAAAGGGAATTGAGCATTTCAGGTCAGTGTGTCAGGACATGAGAGAACTAAAGCTACTACAAGGCTCCTTCAACAAGCCCCTTTAACAGCAAGACTTAATCGTTTAAAGAGTTTGCACTTGAAATCCGGAGTGTAAGTAACGAGAAATTGCAGGAAGAATGAACTGTCTCATTTGCCTTCATGTTCTACATGTAAGGTTACAGTGATTGCAACACTGCAGCATTTTCACTTCTGTCTTTGAGGACTTCTGGCTTCCTGCTTTTCGGCTGTTGGCCCATATACCTCTAGAGATCCTCAGACTTCTTCCCTGGGGGTCCTTGGGAGGTATGAGACAAGCAGCCTGAGACAAGCAGGCTTTACATTTGCTGTACAGGGTTGCACTCTACGTCTTCTCCATGCTTGTCTTTCTCAGGAAGAAAAAAATTAGGGACATGTAAAAGTATGAAACTCTCTGAATTAGAGGCTACAGTTAAGAAACTATGTTCATATTCTGGAGGTGAAACAATTAACTTTAAACATGATACCAGAAAGTAGGCTATTATTGCTACATTTCCCTCCAAATGGAAGTAGCTTTGTGGTAATTACGTGACAGCTCTGATGACTGATTAATAATAACCCCAAGAAGAAGAAGAGTTTCATAGGGATTGCAGTATTTAAGAATTGGGTTGGCAGAAGTGTTTGAAACCCTCTTTCTTCGACTCATGATGTTTTCCAGAAAGGAGTGACTGCCTCCTATCTAACGCTGATGAGTTGAGCTATTGGAGGTTCAGAAAAGCAGCAGGCAGCAAGAAAAGCACTGAAAATTACGCTGGAAATACCCCACATAAAGCATTAAGCCTGGCAACCAAGGCTAAAATCTTTCAGCACTTTTGCTCGTTTCCAAGTGCAGGAGAAGTAACTCGGAAGTTTACCCAGCTCCACCTACTCTTTTGGGAAGTTACAGGTGTGTTTTAGCATGGCTCAGCTTTGTTACTGGCTACCTGCTCTGTGTCTGGAGCATATGGTACTGATATGATGCTCGTATGAAAATGAGCATCACTGCTCATATTGCCACGGTGTAGGGAAGCACAGAAAGGAGAGCCAGCAAAAGGTCATCTGGGAAAGAAACCAGAGCTGGGTTCACTTTAGAAAGTCATTAGAAAGCAAATGAGGACACTAAACGGATGCAAGGGTGGGGAAAAAAAAAAAA
>WEIS01010956.1:0-11431 GCA_013389965.1 Todus mexicanus
TCAGTGTATATCACCAATAAATGGTTGAGGGGAAGATGGGATTGTTTATTCTTTCCCACCCTCCACACCTCCTCCATTTTAACATTCAAACTGTAAGTGATTTCCTGAAGGCAAAGATCTCCAAAGCTTTGCTACGTGTGTAGTGAGGAGTCTATTGAACAAGAAACTACTATCTACTCATCCATGCTGGTCTCAGAACCTCGCAAATAGCACACACACAACATATAGCTGCATAACTTTTTTCTATAGCCCTGTAACTCATGTACCTAAATCAAGCAACTCCTGGAAGATCTGAACATCCCTCCAGCCAGCACACTCCTGGTCCCCTGAAGGAAAAGACAGAAGCAGAAATGGCAGGCAGAAGATCCTGACCCATGGAGATGTTCCATACTATGCAAACAACCACAAGAAGTAGAATGCTTTTGTTCCTCTGTAAGATGAGACTGTTGTTGAAAGATTTTGACTCTAGGGTCAAGTCAGCACCTTAATGCCCAAAATGTATGTTAACTGGTCTTTCAGGGGAAGTTTTCTATTCCCTGGAAGATTTCTCACTAGCAGACAGAAGAAAGGAAAAGTAATTCAGGTAGTAGGCTTGAGAAGTTCAACAGACCACAATGGGCTTAAGTAGGAATATTCATTGCAGCTTTGTGTTCATGTTCCATAACACGGCTGCGTTCTTGCAAAGTCAATAATACCAAGGAAACTTGCTGGTATTTATTCCATTGAAAAGAAACCATGACAAAGCCAGCAGCACAAAAATTTAATAAAATTAACACAAATAAGAATAAAAGAACATAAATAATGTCCTGTGCATCAGACCATTCACTAAATTTTGTCTTCCAAACTGCTGATACTCCCATGGGTATTCAGAGGGATTTGGATGGGCTGGCAGAATGACTCAGCACTAACCTGATGAAATCCAAGAACAGATGCAAAGTTCTGCCCCTGAGAGGCCAGAGCCCCTTGCAACACTGCAGACTGGAGATAGAATGGCTGTGGAGCAGGTCTTCTGGAAGACCTTGGAGGTATCCCTAAGTACCAAGCTGAACACAAACCAGCAACATACACTGGCAGCAAAGATGGCTAACAAAGTATCTAGTGCTGTATTAACAGGAGAACAGCCCCTAGACTGGGAAAAACCGTTATCTCCTCCTACATTAGACTGCTTCCAGACACTGCATCGAATTTGCATTCCCACAATGGTATAGATAGGCTGCAGTAAATTCAGCACATGCTACCAGGATAGTGGAGACAGGAGCATGAGGACTTGCCCATTAAGAAGAAGCTGAGTGAGCAAGGTTCACTCAGCTTGGAGAAGAGATTGCTTTGCAGGGACCTCAACATCCTTCAGCAACTACAAGGAAGGCATTAAAAAGATGCAGGCAGGCTCTTCAGTGGTATATGGTAGGATGAAACAAAAGGGGCATCACTTGTACCAGGAGAGATGACCTGGCTAGATAAGGAATTACTTTTGCACCTCAGAGAGAAAAGAGGTGAAACAGGTTACCCATTGAAGTTGTGCAGGCTCTATCTTTGGAGATTTTCAAGACCCAACTTGATAAAACCCTACTCAACTTGGTCTGACCTCAGAGCTGACGCTGCTGGGAAGCAAGAGGTTGAATCAGATCTCTAGATGTCATTCCAACTCAAACGGTCCTGAGTTCCTGTGAAATGCTATTCAGGAAGAGCATGTAGACATAGCTACTGTGTCCCCAGCATTCAGAACTATCATATTAAAGATATTAGGATATGAATATCCATTCCCTTTAGTCTATGGACCTCTTGTTCATGAACCTGGCTAAAACCCTTCCACCACCCACTTCCCCTGCTAATACTGTGCATATGATATTACGAATACTAATTGTAGAACAATTTACAAGTATTCCCCAAGCAAAAAGAAACTAAATTTAAATTATTTTGGGAATTATCTGCCTGCCTTTATGGTCACGATAGGAGCTGCACTTTAATCTCCAATTCCGAGAATATTTATAAAAGCAATTTTACTGACTAACGAACTCATCCACTTCTCACTTTTATTAGGATTTCCCATCTGAGTTAAGTTACACTTATGTTCATGTTTGCAAGAGCAGGTAATGAATGCCAGCTCTCCAGTTTTATCTCCAAGCCAGCACAGGAAGAAGGAGAAAAGAAAAAAGAAAGGAAAAAAAAATCCATGAGAGAGTTTAATATAAGAAGATATTTCTAAATCCTTAACTGCATCTCCTTCCATAGATTTTTCCTCTGTGTAGTCTCACAAGCAGCAAACAAAGAGAAGACCGGAAGAGGCAATATCGCGGTTCCTGAAAAGTACTTCCTCACTTTTTAACAGGGGCAACTGAGCTTTATTTCACATACCATGTTCTTGGTTCCAATATGAAATTATGCTTCAAGTCTTGGATTTTTCACCCGGGGCAACAAGTCATGCTACTGTGGGCCAAATAAGCACATCAAGATAGTCCAATTAGCATATACAACTTGGGTTGTGCTTTTTTTGTCCCTCCAATGCAAGGAGAGGATCTAAATCAAACTTCTCAAGCTGTTTGTTCTCTGAAAGAGGCTCCTGTCCCTGAATGAACCTTGTTTTTTTTAGTGGGGTCTGGCTAGCAACGAGCACTGGGCTGGGAAGTTACGTTTGCAGTAAGGGATAACATCCTGTGCACTCACATCTCCATTTTCCTTTTGAGAAAAATTGTAGCAGGGTTAATGTATGCAGGATAAAGGTAAATGCATTTGTGAAGAAAGATCTATACGAGCCTAAGGTTGATTCAAGTCTGCTCAGAAATGGAGGAGGCAAGTTAGTTGTTGCCCCATATCTACCCCATCTGTATCTTCCCCCTGAACTGAGGGGTGGCAGTGCGGCGAAACAGCCAGGAGCAGGCACTAAGTGGGCACAATAGGCTCAGAGGAACAGAAAAGAACTCCTGTATTAACAACAGCCTGAGGAGTGATTCAGCAACTGCTGTTTCTAAAGTGAGCCAGTTCCATAACAACATCTCTCCATGAGTCACCTCATCCAGCTCCCCAGAGCTCAGGCGTGATCAGGTATGAAGCATGTCCAGAGGTGCCTCACCACTGCTGTCAGTCTCCTACCCCAAACAGACCCACTTTGCCAGTGTTAATGCCAGTCCTATAAATGTATATTACTTTCCTTTTTCTCTACTGAATACTGTATCCCTCAAAAGTTTCTCAGGATGGATTCCAGAGCTTAAGGGCCCCTTGAAAGAAGGGAAGAAATCCAAGGTCACTTTCCTGGACTGCAATGGTGGATTTCTGTCTCTGCCCAGCACTGTACAGTATTTATTTCATCTTCTGTCTTTCTTGCACTTTGCTGCAAAATAACAAGAGTTTCTTGATTGGCAAGAGCACTGATCAGACCAGTAATAATCTGCTTACATGCTTCACTGATGAAACAGAGCTAGGCTATAGTGGGCTTGTGCTGTGCATCGTTACCATACCCTTTGGGCATTAGGATGATTACAGCAGTGATCAAGGTCATGGAGAGGATTTTGGCCTGCCCGTGCTTTTCCTGCTGACACATGATCTGTGGCAGCCATTTCCCTAGTCAGGCTAATGAAGCCCCCTTTCATTTGTGCTTTCTCCTTTAAGATGAAAACTGCTGCAGAAAAAAAAAAAAAAAGGATAACCTCTCTGACCTCAGCTATCATCTCTCACTGCAGTCTTTCATTCCTGAATCTGTTAACTGAAACTACAGAGTCACAAGAGCAGCACTCTAAATAGTTTAGTTCCTAATCATGGGAAACCTGTATCCCAGTGAGGAGTTTGTGGGCAACACTAATTATGACTGACATTGCTTGTTAGGGTGGGAGATAAAAATCACAGCACAGTGTAGCTGGAATGGTCTTGCAGCCTCTCTACAGCTGGCTTAATGTTTCTGCACAAATAGCTTGACCTTTAGAAAAGAGAGAAGGGAGGAAAAGCAGGAGATGTTTTAAGCTTTAAATGATTCCCATTTGTAACTCTATGAATGGCACATTCAGTCCAATTTCCAGTCTCTGGCATTTCTAAACTGTCATGTTACGAACAGGCAGCAGGTTATAAACCTCCCCAGAGAGGGAAGGCAGGCAATCAAGTAGGTACCCCTGCTAGCAAGCCTGCGATGCTGCTGTGTCGGAAACCCAGCACCTCCAGACCGTGCAGCAGCAGTTCCATGGGGTTACAGCATTGGGCCATTAGCAGCACAGTAAATACATCACTCTGGTTCCTTGTTCTGTACCTAGATTGATGATACCTCTGCAAAGTGATTCTAGAAAGCGCATAAAGTTGTAGTTGGACTTGGTGCCTTTTACCCACTCTACATTGCTCTTAATTCACACAGGTACTGGGGAAGGCAGCTCCAAGAGTAGTATTTCTTCCTATCATTCTTAAATGCAGTAAAAGGGACTGGGAAGAGGAAAAAAAAAAAATAAAAAATGAAATAATCCATGCGAAAAGAAAATGGAGGCTTTGACTGAAAATCACATGAAGAGTTTGTCACCCTGCAAGTCTTGTTCTTTACCAGCATCACTAGGAGAGGCTACTGTTACTCCAGTTCATATGCTGAATTTAAGGGGTAGTCACCTGTGATAGCCAGCTACTTTACAATTTAAATAAGTAGCGCAAGTATGGGATTTGTTCGAGATTAGTTACTGTTAAGGAACTAGATCTGATGGTTTGCTGCGGATTTGAATTTGTTCCCCCTCCAAGAATTATAGAACACTTGACCTATAAGTGGGTTCACACAGAGTAAAGACATCTGACTTGGAGGGTGGGAGGAGGAAAATTCAGATTGGTCCCTAATATCATCTCAAACCACAAGACTCAACGGGTGTTACCACATAAAAGGTTAAATACAAGGGCGATCAACATCAAGAAGCAAATGAAGACTTCTTATTTCAGGGAGGTGCTCTACAGCTCCTTCAGTTTGTTTTCATGTTTTTCTATAACTTTCAACTCAAATACTTTGCTTGCTTTGCAAAATCTTAGCTTCACTGGTTTCCATGTACTAGAACTAGTTGAGGGAACAGTTTCAATGTATTGGGCAAATCATACACATTGCATGCCTAAAATGCTATTGAAGCAAAAAAATACCTTATGGATTTTCTAAATTGGGGCTCTCAATCTAAAATGAAGAGAATATTCTTATGAATATTCTTACCGTACTGATTTTAATAAAAGCAGGTTCAGAAATTGCATATTCAGATTTTTTTAGCATCCGATTGTGATGACTCAGAGTAGCCTTTACAAAGTTCATATTCTAGCTCCCATTTGGCACCTTACAGCAAAGACAAGCTACAGCAGTGCCTTTATCAAGAACTTGGGAACTGGGAGACATGCAAGACTTGTCGCAACCAGAAAAGTGCATGCTGCGTGAAGGCACCTTCTCCATTCAACCATTTAACCTCTCTGGAGAAGGAAAAGAAAATATCATTTGGAGGGTGCAAAAGAACAAGCCTTTGGATGAATAGCTCCATCAAAGATTATTATAGTGATTCTATGCAGGTATACACTGAATAACAAGTGTTCATAAGAAGGTTTGCCTTCTGAAATGTTAACATTACTCACTGCTCCTAGCAGCACCCACCATTCCCCACAAAACCGTGAAATCTCCTCATTTATCACTCCTGTCTTCACACTGGGCATAAGCAGGACCTAAGCTCAGTCTTGCTTTCACAACAAAACTACTTACTGGCAGGCAGAGTGAAAAAATTGAAAGTTCTGCTGATTTATAGTTTTGTTAGACAGCTAGACAAACATAACATTTTCAGATATTTAACATTTACAGGAGTGGGGAGGTCTGTGCATTAAACCTTCTGTTTCTCTCTCTACCTGTGGACATGGTTTGTAATCTTGAAATTGCAAGCTGCATGAATGCATGCTTTAATTGGATTGCCGAACATTAAATCTGAGGAATCATGACAGCAGCAGGAGTCCATATTCTTGCACATAATCTGCCTATAGCATGCTCCATGCATCATATATATCTGTAACCAGTGCTAAGATTTCATGGCAAACCAAATGAGTTCAGTCTGGTACATTTGGAAACAGCCAGAACTACAGAGAATGGGAAATTCTGTCACAAAAGCCAGTGCAAGTACAGAGATACCAACAGTAGGAAATATACTTCACCTCTGTTGGTTCAACTGAGTGGTGGAAAAACAGGTTAAGTGTGGTGGAAAGGGAATATCCACACATACCAAGATGTTTTGCTACACCTCTGGCAGGAGCTTGTTTTTTTTATCTCCAGTTGTGTAAGGCAAAACCAGAATCTCTCTGTTGTCATGCTTGCAGAACAGGTGGCAAACAGTCACCTGCAAGGGAGCAGTATGAAATTTGTATCCATGGATGCTGCTCTGAATAGAAAGGAGTTATTAAATTGATGGTAAGAGACAAGAACATAGATTTATAGTCTTGATTTAGTGACCTTCCTGGGAAACTGAATACTCATTTACTTCCCTAAGAGTAATTAGGAACTTTCTGCAGAAGTTATTACAATAGCTTCAAAATAGTTTTAACAGAGAACTGGTAGGATTATTTCTACATGATTTCTACTAATTGAAGAGCCCCAGAGGCAGAAAACTACAGTCTCCCTCGTTGGGCTGTGTGCACACCAGCCAGCAGCAGGATGCTACTCCCAGCTAGCACAGCCTTCCGGAGCACAGTGTGATGTACCCTCATTGCTGAGCAAGTTTACCTGGCTTCAGGCCTGGAGGAGCTCCTACAAGATGCCCAACTAGAGATCTTGAAGTGTGTAACATGAATGCCAGTACAGTTAGCATCTCTCCCAGTCATAAGTGAGAGCCTAGAGTAAAATTTCAGTGGGAAAGTGGTACAGAATCTTAAGCAAAACATGGTGTAATACAGACTGTGCGCTGTGTCAGCAGTCACTGCCCTTTCTGCAGAAGGAAGGTAGCTTCAATTTTCACCAGCAAGTCAGATTCAGTAAGAATCACACAGAATCACAGAATGTTTAAGGCTGGAAAAGACCTCTCAGATCATCGAGTCCAGCCTATGATAAGGAGAAACTATAGAAATGATCAGTCAGATAACAATTAATGACTGAAGTAATTTTTCTCACAGGAGCTGAAGACCCCATGTCAATGTTTGGGGTCAGGGCACTCCCCCCAATCTGCAACAGAACGCTCTCTTCCCCTCCCCGCCCAAAAAGAGAAGAAAGGAAGTAAAGGAGAGAGGCTTATCAATTAGGAAAGGAAACTAGAACAGCTTTACTAAAAAATGAAATAATAATTATTATTATAATAATAAAAAGTAAGTATATACAAATAAGCACAAAACCAGTATCAAACCCAAACCCCTCCCCCAATGGTAAATACGTCACCGTCCCCACTGATGCTGTGGAAGGGCCCAGCAGCAGACAGGAACCGGGAGCTGGGTTCACGGATATGGCCCAGAACCTGGGGCTCAGCCAAGGCCTGAGCCGGGGGCTGAGACCGGGCTGGAGGCCTCAGAGCAAAGCTGAAGCTGCCAAGGCCAAACCGAGCGAGGAAGAGTCCCGAAGCCGAGAGAGCAGCTTGATCCGAGAGAAACGGAAGATGGGCAAAATGGAAAAAGGGCCAAGAGAGAAGAGCCGAGACCCTCGTGATCCCTCAGCTTTATACTGAATATGACGTATCTGGGATGGAATACCCCGTTGGCTAATTTAGGGTCACCTGTCCTGTTTGCTCCTCCAAGAAGGTGGAGTCTTTGCTTTTCTGCACTCCCCAGTGTGGTATACAAAATCTAGCAGTGACCTTGGTTTGCATACCAATACAGATGAAATGCCTGCAACATACCTGCCATCCAAATGGGCACCTCCAACATGCTCCCCAGGTGAAGACCAGATGCTGGGTACAAATTTGACTGTCATTCTTGTCACATAATGCAATCCTGCCAGCTACATTACAATTTACTGTTGCATTAAGAGTAAAACAGGCAACACCCCAGTTGCCATGTACAAGAGCAATTCATACACTTCTCTGTTGTGCTGGGAATGATAGCTCAGTTTCTGTACTACACTGGACTGAGCACCACAGACAGGAATGAGCTGAGCTGACAAGTACCGGCAGGATGCCTTTCCTTTAAGTACCCTACCTTTCTCCAGCACCACACAATGTTTAAGAAACTAAACTAAGCAGGCTTCTTCACCTTCTCACCTTGCTTTCCTGACCTTTGACATGCAAACTCTGCTCACTGTTCCTTTGAGGCTCATGGAAGCTTCCAGGAACTAGCAATTCCTCTGACACAGATCTTGCTAGAAAGAGAGTCTTCGACAATTATAGGGCAGTATCTTGAGACTGGCAAACTACTTCAGGTAAAATATCAAGTGGAAACATCTACATGTTAGAAGGAATCTTTCAGAGGCTGGGGGAACACACCTTTTTGCACACAAATTGGCATTAAGCAACTTTCTAGCTGAAATACTGGAAATGTGCTTATTTAAAATATATATTAAAATGCATGAGAAAGGAGCATTAAAAAAAATAATAATCAAGAATGGCTGAAGCATTTGCCCACTACAGAACAGCAGGAAAAGGAAAAAGATGGCTGAAATCAGTCAGCAAGCAAAAAACCAGCAAAATCTATATGAAACTGCAGCTAGCTTTTTTAAAAGTTCCCGTCAGCACAAGGCCTATGGTTCTCTAAGACAAAGGGTCATCTTTCTTAGATTGATTTACCCCCAAAGTCCTCTTTGGCTGCTCGGTTGTAGCTAAGGCAATTAGTCTTTCTGAATTCATTCTTCTTTCCCCATTGTGGGGGAAGTTTTAAACCTCTTAAACCTTTACTAAAGCCTTTTATATGAGAAAGGCAGTCTCATAAGTCTGCTTGAACTTAGGCCCAGCTTAGAGTTGAAATTCAATAAAGAATTATTTGGAATTTTCACTAAAGAGAAAAGGAAGCAAGGCTTTGAGAGAAAGTAAGTTCAGTCATTCACTCTTCAAGGAAACCAGAAGTAATGTATCTGCATGTATAAATCAGTCTCTAGGAGACTGATTTTAAGAAAAACTTCATCCCTAAACAAAAAGGGAGAAACATACAGATATATAATAGAATTGTTTAAAAGATATTCAGTGAAATGTTCCTGGTACCTCTATCAAAAAGAGAAAAATATAAATGAAGGAGTAACCACACAGTCATGCCAATGGGGAAGGAAGAAGTGAACAAAGGGAATGCTCACTGAACAACTGACAATCAGCACATATCTATGTGGCTGGAGCATCAGAGTGTGCCAGAAACACAGCTAGTATATTTTTCATTGTAGTGTCTCTTTCTGACTTTTACTTCAGATGATTTTCTACAAAACAGGTATAGAAGAGAGGGTTTTTTCCTTCTCTAGCAGTCCCAGCAGACTTTAAACCATCTGACTGGTATCAGCTATCTCCACAGAAGAGAAGATAAACACCTGAGACTCTGCAAATGCACTCCTTTGAAAGTATGCTTCTCTCTGCCTCATCCAAACACTCTTCTGTATGAGGAGTCACACATATAGGAATTCAGGCTCGTAGGGACCATGCTCAGACCAGAGGACTTCATGATGTTACCATGAAGTGATGAAGCATTACCATGAAGCATTTGGAATAACATCCACAGCAGGTGGCAGAAAAGTACCCCCTTAGAAGTGACAGAAGGCACTAATCACTTTCAGTTTAAAGCTGCAAATATACACATTTGCATGATGTTGCACATCACTAGTCAACTCCTCCATGTCATTAGTCCTTCCACTGACTTCAAAGCAGAACAAATTTCTTTCACAGAGAAGCATACTTTCATTAGTGCCATAGTGACAAGGACTAATCCCTCCTTCCCCTTCCCATCCCCACATTCCCATTCCCCACTGAACAGGAAACTAGATCTCAAATCAGCTTTCTCTTTCTTGCACAGGTGCTCAAGAAAGGCCTCAAAGAATAGATGTTTAGGAAACAGCAGGAGGGAGCAGACTTGGAAAACATGGGAGAACCCTACTGTGAGTGTCCTTTTAGTGGATCAAGAGCTGTATTTACAATAAGGAAATTAAAATAATCCTGCAAAATAAAATGCTCATTTTCAGTATCTTACCTTTTCATTGCACATGGAACTTAAAGAACTGTGCGTACACTACAGTATAATTAACAACTCCATTACACTTACTACACAACTTCTGTATGTAGCTTAGAGAATCAATTCTAGGATAAAATCTTCCCTACAGCTTTCAAAGCCTGGTGGCCCAAAAAGCAAGTTTTGAGCAAAACAGTAATTTGGTATCTGCAGGCATTCATATACAAGGCCACTTAAAATGATTTTACAAGCTTGACAGACAGCAAGATTGGTTCCTGAATCAGATTTTGCTCTTTCTCCCTCAGTTTAGCCCATTAGGAAATCCATTTTTATTCTCAGGCAACAGGAGGGGAGGGGAAAGACAAACAAAAGCAAGAGTCACAAACTTCCTCAAAAGCATTCAGATGAAATGGGGGCTGGGGTGAAGAAGAATAGTTAGCCTGTCCAAAGCAACCAAAAAACCCTTCCCCATCTGCACATAAAAATACTGGAATTAATAATTGAAACAGCTTCCTGGTAATTTTGGCCTGACCTGGCAACTCTTAGAAGGTAGTATTTCTCTTTTATTTAAATTATCTTTTTAGAGGCAGGCTATTTCAGTTCTAGTGTCACCATCTCTGCATCTACAAAATGCTGGAGATCTTTTTCTATTAAAAGCTTACTGGATTGAAATTACACCCTACAAGATTTCAAAAGCAAATAAGAAAAATAGGAACTGGAAACAGCACAGAAAGGAAAAAGGTTGTGTTTGCAGAAGACAGACAATATAACCTGGCTTGTACATGCACTTCAGGTTTGATAGTAGTTTCTCCTGGAACTGTAATTGGATGTATTTCAGGCTTGAAATTACAGCTTCAGCCATTTACTTTGTATAGATATAACACTCTAAGAAGGTTATTAAATATTACTGAATAGAAATGGCTACTCCAGCAGTCATGCTCCCCCCCTTAATTCTTACAGCAAGGCCTTCTAGGCAGATTTCCATAGCATTTAGTCAACCAACATCTCAGATGGGCAAATAAACTTGATACAGAAAGAACCATTGCTAAACAAATGCCAAACAGATGCCAGGAAACATGCTTGTAGATTAGATCAGGAACAACAGAATGTGTGGAGATCTGAAGGAATCAGTATTCAGGCTTGAGACGGGGTAATTCAGACCATATAATTAGTTGCGCTTTTGCTTTGAACTAAGATAAAAACATTATATATCAAGTTTGGAAAAATTCACATAGCTTTCAATAATCTCTCCCTTTTCCTCAGTAATCTCTTAAAATATAGGCACGTATTTTGCCAAATCTGTCACTTCAGTTTTACTCAGATCTCAACTGATCTATTTTTCTGCTGACAATTGCATCAATAGCATAATTGCACATAGGTAGGTGTATACTGGCCTCATTTA
>WEIS01010960.1:0-13148 GCA_013389965.1 Todus mexicanus
TCCTGGTGCTTCTGCTTCTCCAGGTCTTGTCTCTGTTGCTCCTCGCATTCTTGGTGCTTCTGCTTCTTCAGCTCTCGTCTCTGTTGCTCTTCCAGTTCCTGGTGCTTCTGCTCCTCCTCTTGTCTCTGTGGCTCTTCCAGTTCCTGGTGCTTCTGCCTCTTCAGCTCTCGCCTCTGTTGCGCCTCCAAATCTTTCTGCCTCTCCTTCTCCAGTTCGTGGCACCTCTGCTCCTCCAGCTCTTGGCCCTTTTCAGCCTCCAGCTGTCTTCTCTCCTCTTTATGGCAAGTTTGCTCTTCTATTTTCAAAGATGTCTCTCCTTCAAAGAGATACTGCCTCCTCTCTTCTTCACAACGTCTTCTCTCCTGCTCTTTCTGCATCTCCTCAAGCTCTTGGCATCTTTGTTCTTCCATTTCTCTTTGTTCTTCCATTTCTACAATCTGCCTTATCCTTTCAGCCTCAAAGATCCCCCAGTGATCTTCAATTCTTTTCTCCTCTGCCAGCTGAAGCTGCTTCTGCTCATCTCTGTTCTGGATTAGCTTGTCTGCTAGGAAGTGTCCATTAAAACCTGGGTATCTGTCTCCGTACAGTGGAGTTTCTAGGTCCTCTGGCTCAAATTCTGTTATTGTTAGACTTTGTGAACCCTAAAATTGAGAGACAAGTTTGGAGTTACTGAATATTATCTATTGGCTTGTCATTCTTCACAGTAAACAATCAGTTGCAAATGCAGAACAACTGGGTTGGTCGTCTGTTTGTTTGGGTTTTTTCCAAAGAGTGATTTAGATCCAAAGCCAAGACACCCATTGCAGTTTATGGATCACATCACCATGGACCCCATGTCTCTCACCTATTTGGATGATAGCCTTTAAAACAAACATCCCAACAGTGCTAACAGTATAGTGCTAAATGCTGAATCACCGGTTAGTGTACATGAATTAATGCAGACTGAGACCTGCCATTTCAAATTCACAGAAGCCTAAGGAATAGAGCACAAGTTTCATTTCCCTGTGCTACTACTTACAACTCCATCCTTTAAGCCTGAAATAATTAGCGCCTGCTTAAGGGCATTGTTTTGCCAGTTCTTTCATGGCAAATCCAGCTGTTACTTGCAGAGACAGAAGCCATTGCCTACAGAAAAGAGCTCTGCAGTGCTTGCCAGGAAAGAACACTGCTCAGGGAAACACAATTTGGTTGCTTTTCACAAATCCTGAACCAGGATATCTTCCTCATCAGCTGTGCTGAGACTCCAGTTCCAGGACTATGCATGGACAGAGAACCCCAGAGCTCCCAAAAATCACTCTCCTGAGGCACGTGCTAAATGCTGACTGGTTTTCGGTGCTTGTCCCACAGCCCTGGCGTGTGGGTGCAATACCTGCAGTAAACTGAACACAGATCTTCGCAGCTTACTCCTTGTCTCTGTAGTGACATGGTCTGAAGAGGAGCTGCACCTGGAGAGTGCTTCCCAGCGCTTACCTTGAGGAAAACAGCTCAGCTAACGCCCTGTCTAGCTATCATTTGTTGAGACATCACCTGGCTCCAGCTCAATATTCTGTTTAAACAAGACATTCAAATTTAATTTCTTCATTGCAAGAGTGATACACGCAATTAAAATGGTGCGGAAGAAAGGACAGTGACCCCTCCTGAACCCTGTATTAGTTGAATAGTCTTGCCCCATTTACAAGCACTAGTAAGATGTCAGGATAGAAACCAAAATAGCCATGCAGTAATTGTACTAAAGTAGGATTTGATAATTCACTCTACAGCTGCAGCAAGAGTTGCATTATTTAGGTATTACTCTTTCTTATAAGCAACGATACTATCACTGTCAAACCCCACGCCAGTTTGTAATTCTTTTCCCAAAGAAATCTTGCACTATCTGATTGCCTAGACCAGAGCAGCATTAACCATGGCAGATACACTTCAGACCTTTATGACCTAAATATTTTTACTGAAGAAATTAGAATCAAAAAGCTCTCCCAATGTGAAATCCTAGCGAAATTACTTCAGCTGTAAATAGTATTTGTCTCAACTTGCTATATTGAAACTTCTTTGCATCATTTCTCCAGCTCGAGTTTCATCTTTAGGTTTCTATCTTGATTTCAAGACATAAGCATGTGGGGTTTTTCTCCCCTGAAGACACAAGATTTGTTAAAGAAGCTTCCAATACCTATCTCTGGTAATCACATCTTAAGACAGTCCTCTGTCTATAGCTACTCCTGGTACACTCAGTTACAGTTAGTTTTCACCCAACTTTGAAAGCAACTCCCCTCATCTCACCATTTGACCCGTGATTCAATACCTTTGTCAATCTCTTGTGCTTTCTTGACATCCTCTGCTTTTTTGGCTTCACTGACAGTTTGTGCTTAGCTGCACTGTTGTCTAGACGAGCAACAGCCTGGGGAACTGCATCCAAATTGATTGTTTCAATTGTCCCAGAACAGGAAAATTGTCTTTTTGGCCGAGATGATTTGACTGGAGCGATCTGTTTGTACACAAACACAAGAGGCTATTATTAAGCTATTTGTTCCCTTCAAATAAACAAACAAATAAATAAATAACAATAAAGCCTTTGCCGTTTTTAATTCAAAGGTGGTATTAGTAGAAAAGTTTTCAAACCCTATTTTTTCTATTTTACAAATCATGAACTTTGGACATGAAATATTTTCCTGTTTCCAGTAGTGCATGTTTTTATACTTATCGCTAAAAATTACTTTGGTCATTCTAACTGAAGTATTTTCACAGTTTAGGTCACAGAATCACAGAATGTTAGGGATTGGAAGGGACCTCAGAAGATCATCTAGTCCAATCCCCCCACCCACTCTGAAGTTGTTGGGAATGGGAAAGGCAGAGACAGAGTTTTAAGTAACATCAAACACTGGGACATTTTAAAGTTTGCTTACTGTGGAGAAAATATCTACGTCTTTAAATAATTTAGATTATACACTTCAGGCAAGAGCAAATCAGATTGCCTTATCTGGGCATTATAATGAAACAGCTACAGAGCTGTATGAGCTGCATGGGAGATGACTACGGCATCGGATCTCAGACTGGCACACAGCCTGCGGAAAACCTTCTCTCCACAGTCACATGGAGCTGTTCAAGCCAGCACCAAAGAACAGTAAAAAATAAAATAAGACAATACTGGATTTGATGGGTGCTTTTTTCTCTTGCCCTTCAAATATCTGGGTTTAGAATGTGCAAATCCTAGCAAAGTGATTTAGTGAGACTCCTCTCATGAATAAATACAGTGGAACTCTATGTCTAGACGTGTAAGAGTGAGCCTGTCATCAGTTTCCCCAGTAAGTCACCGAGCTATCATCCTGAGACTTGTGTTTGGCACAATCCAAGTGGAAAAAGAAGACAGAAAAAAAGAAAAAAAGAAAAAAAAAGAAGGGAGAAAACATCTTCTGTAAGTAAAGAAAATCACATACATTGTTTTCAAGACAGCTCTGTAATCTTCTGAGGTTAAACATATGCTAATCAGGAAACCAATTATTTAAAAGCTGATGGAACATTTTGCATACACTTATTGAATTACATGTAGGCATAACAAAGTAGTAGAAGTACTTATGAAAATTACGGCTCTATGATTAATACATCAAATACAGGAATGCTGCAAGACTGGCAGAGACTGAGTTCTGCTGTTTCCTGCAATCAACTCTTACAGATTTCTCAATCTTAGTTATCACTTATTTACTAGCCCTCAAACTGTGCAATGATCACAAAATCCCAGATCATCAATGAAACAATGAAATCTGTATTAAAGGAAAAACTGTCTGTCAGCCTTCTAATAGCTAAAATCAGAAAGCAACTCAGTGCAAACCCAGTGTAAAAGGTTTTTTACCTTTTCTTCCACTTCATGTCCTGTTGCAGGCAAAGTCATCATTCTCAACAAAGCTGGAGTGTCAGTGGACTAGAAAACAAGATTACCACAGCTAGTTATCAAAATGTAAAGGATCTAATAAATACAGTTCAAAGGACTTGTGAAACCATGCATGTTAGGGTACGGTTTTTACCCTGTTTCCTATCACAGCAGGATTGATGGATAAAACAATGTTCTTGTTCATAATGCTATGAGTTTCTCTTTGCTGCTCTGTGAACTGCTGCTGTCTAAACAGAAGCAGCTGCTGCTACGAGACACTCCAAAAGGCAAAACACTCACACTTCCTCAATAAGATAACCAGGTTCCAAATCAAAAGAAAGAGCACAGCTCTTCAGAACTTTATTTTCTCCTAACATACACCTACGGAAAAGATATAGGAAGCTGATCAGGCATTACCTCTGCTGCAAGGAGCTTCAACTCCAGGTTCTTGACGATTCCTCTCCTTACAAAGCAAACTGCCCCCCCTTCTCGGGCACTGGAAGCCCATCAGTCACTCGGACTCCTTAGCTACTGTCCGTCTCTAAGCTACTTCACAGGAGAGGCATTGGAGCAGCATTCGTCACACCCAGAAACGTTGCTTTTAATCATTATATCACTGCATTACTTCATAACCTAACAAACGTTGGGATCCCATTATACCAGAAGCACAGGATTGTTGGTATAAAGGCTAAAAACACCAGCTTTTCAAACACAGGTTAAATGAAACCCAGAACTCTTGCCGTTGATCCAAGTTACTCAGTTGGGAAAACCAGAAGCCTCAAAGCAACACAGGAAACCTGTTTGAAGCGGAGCAGTGCTATGGTGTTCTGGCCACCAACTCCTGACAGAAGGTACTCTGGCCCCCCAGGATCTGTGCAGATAAACACGCAGAAGGGTTACAAGGCCAACATTAGAGACAGGAGCAGAAACCAGGCAAGCTGCCGTGCACCAGAACTCTCTGATAAAGCAGGTAATGAGTAGTGCACAGAAAGAGAAAAGGAAAGTACAGCTCTAGCTGACCCTACACATGTAGCGTTGGTCTGTGTCTGCAATCTCCTCTGCATAGAGAAGTTTGCTCCTTCAGTATTTGGAAAAAGAATTGTGCAAAGGGCCCTTCATTTAATTTTCAATTGTAGTATTAAAAAAGTAGGTAGCAATGACTAAATCTCTCCCTCCTTATTACAAAAAGACACTCTAGTGGTTTTTTAGTGCTTGAATTATTTTCTCCTTTGAGCTGGAAGCCACTAGGTGACATTCGGGCGCCCTGCAGGACCCAGCAAGAAGGCTGTCTGCAGACAATGGATGTTGCTCTCAAACACAGAGTGTCGCCTAGTACCAGAGTACATAGCCAAAGCCTGTCCACAGTCCCACTGCACTCTTTGTGCTCTGAGGCATACAAGATGCTCTTGATTCACTTGAACTGATCGCTCCATAATGGAGGATTTGTCAGGCAGACAAACAAACCTTCCTTTTGTTTCATTTTTATCCTTCTAGACTGCAGAGGGAGAGGCGTGAGTGTACGGGTCTTGCCCAAACGCCTGGCTCCCTGACAGATCCAACCGCAGCCATGAAGGAAGTGGTCACAGAGGAGCTATGTTACCCCTTGGAGACTGATGAAGAATTTGGGCCACCTCAGCCATAAATCGCCCTTCTGTGTGTTTGGCTGAACACAGGCATGAGCTGCTTGTGCCTTTCACATGAGCAGAGGCTCATGCCTCAGTGCCCCTCCATGATCCTAAGGGCTGCACGTACACGATAGGTTGCCGAGTGCCTACACCAAGGGCTCCCAGGCACAAAGTCAGCCCCCTCCAGGCAGGGAATGATGTCCCTCTGTTCCCCGAGCTCCCTTCAGCCATTACAATGACACACCAAACAAGTTTCACCTTAGAGGATTTCCAGAGAGCTTCCATCACTCACCATGTTTCTTTGCTGTTTGAACAAGACCTTTCTGGACACCTGAATGCCCACAGCTCCTGGTAGCAAAATCTTCATGGATAATTTGAATAATTATTTGAATTATACTGGACATTTGGGGAATATTCTCAAAATTTTTCTCCCTCTTCTTTGCCTTTTGGATCCTGTCCATAAGAAATATGGCTATCTACTCCAAGACCAGGATTTTACTGGTTTAGGTTCCAGACCACTCTAATTTTGGAATGTTGGGGGTTTTTGCCATTTGATGGTGTGCACAACTTTCCATGCTGGGAAGTCCATATTTGAAGACATTTTCTGTTTCAGAAAAATTTCTTGTCTTCTAGCTACACCGTGAGTGATGTCTGTGTCGCTGGAAGTACAGAGCAAATGTTCAAACTGGTAATTCTGACGGACCCATCTCAGGATACCAAGAGTACATGCTTCTTATCAGTCCAAGAAGCCTGAGCTGAGAGATCCCACCCACATAAAACAGCTCCATGAGCTCAGCCATACCTTACTGGAGACATCCACTATGTCCCGGCGAACTTTACTGTTTTAGTACTGTTATAATGCCATGAATACATTGATTTAAAGTGCTTACTTTAGTACCACTGTCTGAGATCGCCGTGTCCTGCTGAGTCTCAATCTCCATGGGGCTACTGAGCAAGACATCCTCGTCCATACTAGCGCTTGCCTCCCCCATTGTCCTCACAGAAATTGTCATTTGTGGAGGCTGCCCAAATTTTATATTCTTGGCCAACTGTTGCTGAAAAAGAAGGAAAAAAACCCCACAACAAAACATTATTTATGTTATGAGCAAAACCAGCCAATCTAGAACGTTCCCCTTCTCCGCCTGAAGGCTGCACAGAAACATTCAGGGCAACTTCTGGCTTTGGATGAAAATAAAACAAATCAGTTTGTGGCTCGCGTTGCTGCAACACGATGGGTAACCCTTCTTCTTAAGTTTATGTAGGACACATGCAGTAGATGAATGGATAAAAGAGCTCACCCACCATTTGTTTTCCATGTTGAAGTAATCTGCTCTCACGGGTCACAAGAAAGTACTCTTGAACTATAGCAAGTGTAAGATGAGCAAAATAAGTAGCATATAATATCTGTCCTCTGGCAGGGTGAGTTAGAGAGATTACAGCCCTGGCTACTGCAGAGACACATACCGTACAGTCTTTGAAAGTGAACTTTTTGCAAAAGAGTTAGAAGAAGCTCTCTACAAGGAGAAAATGGAGTAAGGAACATTTATTAATAGATTTTTTTCTGGAAATATTTCAAGGAATCATTCTCAGTTAGGACAGAAGGGACTGTGGCGTTATTTTACAGCTTTACTCTTTCAAGCACAGAAAATTCTCCAAAGGAGATCTCCCATTTCTGTTTTGTATTACTATGAACACCTACAGCTCAGCAATACTCAATTCAACCGTGCAGCTTCTACTGAGTGCAAATGTCAGGCACATACACAGCCCCCTGACATGAGTTTGCCACTGAGAATTGCAGAAGATTGGAGTAAGCAAAACAAAGGTGGGTTATTTCTGAAAGCACAGAATCAGTAGCACGGCTTAGGTGAGCAGCTGGCATGGGAAGATACGCTCTAGTAGCAGCAGATAGACCTCTAAAAGAATTCAGATCTGATCGGTCTCACTTGCCATCATTGCCCAGTGGGCTTGGCTATATAGAAAATTTATCCATATTACCCCAAAAGACTAACAGATTCCTGCATTGAACTATTAAGACAGAAGGTACCCGCAGAGACTCCTCATGATCAAATCATGAAATTAGAATAGCTTTTCTCAGTCTCCTCACTGAGTTATACATTATTTATGCCCATTTGGATTGTGGCAGAAAGTAATGAAATCTACCTAGTACATCATATTGGCACAGTGGGCAGCTCTGAATGGCAGTTTTATTCCTCCTTAGATCATTGGCAGTGCACCCACAGTCTAAAGGCAAGGATTTTACCAAATCCTCCTGGGCTTTCGTGTTGGCACTGCAACTCTCTGACCTGAAATCTTTTCGTGTTTCCATTGCACATACAGGAGCCGGAGAGAGCAAATGGGTTTGTATTAGATAGTGTGAAGGCTGTAATTCTGCTCTATTCCTGCAGGCCTTCTGATGCTAGTAGAAAACTATTTTAGAACAGCTTCTTAATTTGATAACATGTTTTCTAAGTTGAGGCTGCTCTTTTCTTCTTCTTGAAGTCGTATTTCTAGACAAATAGTTCCCCCAGGCAGAAAACTGGAAGCACAAGCATTACCTGAGCAGCCTTTCAAGAAACTAAGGATTCATGCTTCTATATAGTGCTTGCAACGTTCTTTGGAGAAAGGGATGGTGTATTATTCTCTTCATCTTCTGATCAAGTTCTTGACCTACTGTGTGCAGAGCACAGTGGGAATTGTGTGGTGATGGAGCTATTGTGGAGAACGGTTTGTGCTTGAATAAGAACGACATTACGGATGTTTCAGGGCTCTGTTATAAAAATGTGTTTGTGTACATATAAGTTTAAATTGTTATTTTCCTGGTATTTCCAGAAAATAGGCTATCCTTAATATTTATGGACTGTACACAGGTTGTGGGGGGTTTTTTTAATTACTTCAAAGTTTTACAAATTTATTTGATCATACTTGCATAAACTAGTTTGAAGACTGAAGAAGAAACTCTTGAAGCCTTCACATTCCTTCCAGAACAGAAGGCTTTTCTCTGTATTATTTATTTATTGGCCTTTTTAGACCAAGTTTAGCTTAAAAAAAAAGCCCCAATAATAGTTCTCTGCTGGCCAATTTCTTTCTGTGCATTCTAATCTCCAAAGCTGACATTGAATATCAAATGTCAAAATCTCAAATAGGTTACTGTTACCACTGTGCAAATTTATTCTTATTGCTTTCAAAGAGCAATGTTAAACCTGCTCCTTATTGTTCTTTAAAATGTGCTTATACTGTAACTAAAATGCATTATTCTCTCTCGTACAGATATATTCAAAATTCATACAGATACATTTTCTACCTGGTTGATCATTCCTGAAAGAAAAGAAAAATCCCACAATTTTTACTTGGAAGAACAGGTACAGATAGTCCAACCTAGAGATGGAGAAATACATCAATTTAAGCTGCAAGGCCATTGAGAAGAGGCCATATTCCCTGAAAATAAGCATCTGCTTTAAATTTCTCAAAAATTTCAGCTAGGCGTACATTTCTGAACACAAAACTATAAATCCTCTGTACTTGAGAATTCCTTGTGCTGTTGCCTAAGGAGGATTTTTTGCAACGCTGGTCCCTGGAAGTTGCAGGCATGACATTTTGTTCTTCTACCACTGCACAGTCATGTGTTTACATACCCTTTTGGAAATCTCCATAGATGCATATTGGTCTCAGTTAAGTGATCCTGGTCTCTTTTGCGTTGTGCAAGAAGGCTCGTAAATTAGCAGCCAGAAGTTATGTCCTGCTCTGAAATCTAACTGTCTGGTAGAAGCAGAAGGAAAGGGATGAATGTTCCCTGCCTGCACCTTCCACTTGCAGCTTTATCAACTCCAGTGGGCTTTCCCAGTCCCTCAGTTTGCAGTCAGTGAGTAAGTATTTCCACAGGACTTACTTCCTATTCTAAGCACCAAAATAGCACAACTACTACATATGACAATTACACCATGAAACAGTGGCTGGAGGGACCCACATACAGGGGAGCTTCAGAATGGGATCATCAAGCTGTGCTCCAGACCAGGTTTACCTCATTCGTGATTTTTTTTTTTTCTCTAAGAGGTGCATGAGAGTTTGTCTGCTCACACCCAGCTGTGGTGCTGTTCAGTGTGAGGTGAGCGACAGGGACGCACACATAGTAAAGGCCATGAAATACTGGGAATTTAGAAAGAAAAAAAAAAATTAAAGTAATCCAGTTTTTAAAATCTTCCTCACTAACTGGACCACGGCACAGGCTCCCTTTTACTTCACGCAAAATAACTCTCAAAAATGTGATACTATTTAACTAAGATCTTTGCACTAGCTTGCCATTAATAACTCCAGCAATAAAACTCCTAAGTTAAATTCCTCTGCATTGGTTGGCACCTGCAGCAAATTAAAAAGCTGAGACTTTCAAAGCTCTCTTTGTGTTTGCACAGGAAATGCCACAGAACAAACTTTCCATATTAACCAGCAGAGAGCCCTGATCAGGCTCTACATCTCCTCTTTCACTCTAATTTGGCTCCTCTTCTGTGTACATGCCTGCTTGCATGCGTGTTGGACTCAGCCCCCTGAAACCGCATCGTTCTTATGGCTCTGTGCCTGGAGCGAATCCAGAACCGGATCCGCTGAGCTGTGTACTCTGTTCAGCTAAAAATCATTAAAACAGAGTGTACTATTTCAGCTAATTCCGTTAGAACAAACCTTACAAGAAATGCTGGTCATATTTTGTCTTCAACTCAAATATCTTTTTCATATCAGTTTGCAGTACTCAGATATGTAAAGCAATGAAATTGTGTTTTCCAGTTGTATGAAATTGTGAAATAATTACTTAATCAATAATACTTGTTCTAAGAAAACCCATACTGTTGAAATTCCCCTTGGTCCTGTACAATCTCTCACAGTGATCCAAAAATCAAATGCCTTGGGAATATACAAGAACAGGGCAAGCCCATACAGAGATTTTCCGTGTAAACGCTCCAATGATTTGTGTCATCTGAGGATCTTGGCATCAACATCCAGTTGGGAACTTTTCTCTTATGGATTTGTTTCATTGCTATTTGAATTTTAATAAATATTTCACGAATAAGAGAGCTGCATGGCAATGAGTTCCACTGCCCAACTACGCATAAAGAAATATTTGTTTTGGTTTGAAAGTGTTACTAGTTACAACTGATGCTCACATGTTCTCATGCTGTGAAAGACTGAATAATTGTTCTCTATCCATTTTCTCAATTCCACTCACGATTTCATGCATCTCTCTAACATTGTCTCTCACAATTTCTTCTCTAGGTTGAAAACGTAGTTTACCTAATTGTTCTTTCTATGGAAGCAAGTCCACTTCTTTACCCAAACAGGAAAATCTGCAGCATATCCCAACAAGCAAACACCCCATGTATGTCACCAATTTTTATTTATTTATTTTTTTTTTAAATCAAAGAGAGAGAATTAACTGGAAGGAATGATGTAAGAAGTTACATTGATATAGATGGAGGCTTAGAAAGTAAACTAGATGCAAAATTAACATGTAAACCTACTGAAAAGGAGGAAAATCAGTATTACCACAGGTGTTTTGGATATAAGATGCAGGGAGGGAACTACTCCACTCTCCATTGCTGGAGTAGCACGTGGTTTGGGGAATTACACTTCAAGAAAGATTTTGGGAGTGTCCAAAATAGAAGAATGATGAAGCAGCAAACTGTATATAGATCTCTACAGATGTGTAGTTACAGCAAATCCAGATGCAAATGAAGATTTCAGTATATGGTGGCAATGAACCAGTTAAAGATGCTCCTATGTTAAGAGCAAGAATTTCCGGAGAAGCCTGAAGATACAGGATCTGTGGCATTTGTCACCTGTGTCTCTCCTTGAAAAGTACTAAAAGCAAAGCAGATGTGAGTAAGGAAAATGGAAACTCATTTCTGGGGCTTAATATGATCATAGGAAAAAGAGGGTCTGTCCCAGAAATGACAGAACAATTAAGAAAAAAAATGATCAGTTCATAAAATTAAAGCAATTATCACATGTGAAGAAAACAATTATGCTGCAGTGGCATGAGAAAATACTGGCAACAAAGAAATAAACTGTAAGAAAGACAAAGCTGGGCAATCATACAGCGAACATTCACTCCAAATTTTATAAAATGCAAAGCATCGAGTTAAAAGATAATAGCTCTGAGGTTTAGCAAATGACTTTGTAGCCTTGCTGAGATCCAAGCCATATCAAACAGAAACAACAGTGGGAATGGCTGGTAGAATACGGATGTGCAATGCACAGTAGGGGAAGCACCAGCTTGATCATTAGCTGAGATATGTTAATGACTAAAAGAACTGGGATCCAAAACTGAACAGTCATTAGGTCTGACAGGAAGAAAATGACTGGGGACATTCATCATTACAAAGCCAGGGAAATGGGATCCTTCAGAATTTTCCTTTCCCAGATCCTTCAGGGAAAGTGGTCCTTCAGAATTTTACCAAGAAGTCTGGATTCTCAAGACGTATTTTATCATCATTAATAGCTGTGTAATAAACGGGCATTTTACAAATTTGTAGAGCAGAGGGTTGGTTTGTTTTCAGCCACGTGGCTACATGAAACAGGAAAAATGTAGACCAGTAATTCCTAAATGCAATAAGCCATAATCCAAAGTCAACCTTTAATATTTCTTGCAGCTGACTGCCACAGCCTCATGAAAGCCAGACGACCCAAGACACCTTCAGCGAAGGCAAGAGGTGGAGAACAAGCTGTCCTCCTGACTCCAGAGAAAGCAGCAGCACCACACCACAGTATCATCACAGCAAAAGGGAGATAACGGCTTAGATGACACTACTGCTCAAAACAAGTTTTACTTACTACAGTTTTTGTGGGTCTGAAAACAAGAATTGTCTTCTGTTCATTTGCTGACCACTTCTAGCAAATACCAGTAGTAGGAAGAAGAGTCACAGCTGCAAAATGTGAGGAAGTGGATCTAACACACTTCGATGCAAGAAAAAGCCCCCCACTAATGTATGAAAGGGAAGGATGTAATAACTATCTTCCAGAGTTTCTTTTAGGTTTGTTCTGACACACTGCTAGATTTAGATTTTAAACATTCCTCGTGTCTTACTCACAGTCCTGTACAAGAAGCAAAGCACCAGATCCCATGAAACTAAATGAGCTCAGCACCAAGACCTGTGGCTGGGTACCATCTCTTTGTGGAAGCAGGTTCTGGCCGGCTTTCTACACTGGATCTTAAAAACTATATAATGACAAATCTCAGTAGATCCAAAGGACAAGGAAAAGTGTTTTACAACAGCAGATGGTTTGAGCCAACAGAAAACAACTTCAGGATACACAAAGTCTACAGGAGGTTAACAAGAAATCAGGCTTTTCTCAGCCTGACTTCTAGCACACACTAAAACACTTAAACATGACCAAACCCATTTACAGAAAGTGTAATAAGACAAATGCTGCCAATGTGAAAATCAATAAAAAGAAACTAGAGCTATTACAGAAAGAACTAATTTACCTTGCACACATAATCAAAAAGAGAGAATTCCTACAACAAGAAGCTGAACCAGTGCACACGCTGGCCAGCTTCCCAGACTGCTACAGAGTTTTTCACCATTACACCACATTTTCTGTGGGTTCATCAACACTCTAAAGTCAGCAGAAACGCAAGGTGAGAAGGGGGAAGCACTTTGGTGGTCAGCAGAATGAGA
>WEIS01010963.1:0-23514 GCA_013389965.1 Todus mexicanus
ACATCTCTTATTTTACCTCATTAGAATTATTGGTAATAAATGGTAGTAACTGGATTGCAATTAAATAGGAATTAAAATTTGACTTCCTAATGAACTACAGCAAAGTAATCACTAGTTCAATATACATTAATTGCTGTTCTGTTAGGAATACAGGCAACTTATTTTTAATGAATTGCTACAAATTATTATGAATATATGGCCTGAGCCTACAAAATAGTCTCACATCAGTAAGTGTGCCTGGTAGGTGTCAGCCAGCTGCACAGTGAGCGGATCTACCCAAGGAGCTTGGGACCTGCAGCATACTAATGCCAGCAGAGAACACACTGAGTTATGATACACGCACAAGAAACTTTTTTTTCTAAAGGTCACAATTAATTTATTAAAAGGCCAGAAAAGATGCCATTGGGGGTGCCACTGGGGAAGTGGACTAGAAGGTGCGAGAAACCAATAGCAATAACACAAGACTAGTGCATTTTTATGTTATTGGTTCCTGTTTGATTACAATAAAAATGTTTTGTGATATGACCCAGAGTGGTAAACTGCACATAGAAATCCCCAATTTATTATTTATACATTCTCTCTCTGTATATAGAGGTATATATAATGCATGTATGAATAAAATTTCACTTCTATGACTGGTCTAGATTTAAAAGCCATAGATAGTATCTGCTTCATGTTACTAGTAAGGATGTAACAGCTGTGAGAGGCATGTTGGTAACAGGGAATACTGGCTATCTAACAGAGGGTTCGTATCCACATCCAGGGTAAGACTTATTCTGGCTTGGTGGGATGGGTGGGGGAGTGAACCCAAACCATGCATGCAACTGCTGAAAAATCGGCTTCCTGTTTCCCCATTGCAAGCTGGCAGCATTCATCCCACCAAGCCGCCTCTCGGCTACAATCTGTCCCAAAGCAACTGACTTTAGGCTGGATTCCCCAGGCTTTCATAGGGTGCAAGTTCCCTCAGTTAACTACTGAGGAATTTTTTCCATCCAAGCTCCTCGTTTCTGGCCCATCATCATGATCTCATGCTGGTGATTTCTAGGGAACGGCAGCAGTCAGCCACCACAAACATGGGACAGCCAGTTCCCTTGGACGCAGTGTGAGCCAACCACGCTGATGTTATCACAAGACGTATCTTAACATGGTTTCACATGCCCTGAAATATCTTGGTGTCTCCATTTGTTCACCATCACTATCATTTTACCTCTCAGCATACTGCGAAGTCAGTGTTTGACTCCAACATTTACAATCCCTCTGGATTTCCACACCCAGAAGGGGAAATTCAGAGTCAGGCACTGGATGGGATCTGCGAGAGCCACAGTCACACATGTGAGCTTGGGAAAGGGCAGCTCACTACTTAGGCATTGTGGTCATACCCAAATTTAAATCACGGAGATTGAACAGGGCAAGCAAACTCACTTTTTCTATTTTGTTACCTAATCAAAACTCTGAAGCTTTCTAGTGCTGGAGTGTGTTCGCATATCATCCACTTTCCATATCCAATGCTGACAAAACAATAAGGCAGGAATAACATAAGTCATGAGAAAACTAGTCTGTCTCATAAATCTTCACAGGAAAGTGGCTGCTGTTTTATGTTATTGCAGTGTGTTGTTTCCAATGAAGTGATTACTGTTAGATGTATTTTTAAATTGCTTTTGGTATTTTTAAAAATACATGACTTTGAGAGTGATAGAAACAAGATTGAGTGGTGGTAGACAGTGCCTACAATATGATTAACTTTTTCCCAGACCAGCTACTTCTGAAATTAAGGTTACCAACACAGCTACTGTCAACTTTCCCCAGTCCGAAAAGGGCTCATTGGAGTCTGTGAACCGTACACAATTATTCAACGGCCCATCTAAACCCGCCTCCTGCTTTAGACACTACATGGGCTTGTGTCCTGCGTTAAGATGTTTGATTAACAATTATTAGTATTATTTTAAAGTGTGAATGTACATATTTGTGCGGTAAAGCTCTGTAACACGAAGTGTCAACTTACATCTTGTTGTGACTGAGAAGCTGTGGCTTCTGGCCACGGAGGGGAGGAAAATCTTTGTGTGATAACGGCTTCAACCAAGGCACGCACACTTCCCAAGCTACATTTCAGATCAAGTTCATTTGGAAGACATTCAAAGCAACAAATACCAAGTGAGAGGTTTTCTCAGGGCTTTACAAGTCATTATAACTTCAGGTAGAAATTACCTACCAAAAGGTTTGCTTGTGGCTTGATGAGCTCACATGGGCTGTTTCCTGGATATCATCGTATCCCTCCGAGCAGCTAACGAAGGTTGTGACCATCCCAGGTTCCCACTTACAGGGTTCCTCGGGTTGCTGTGCCCTGTACAAACCAGTCACCACAGGGTTAAGCTTACCCAGACAAGAGGAGACTCAATAAGAGGCAAAAGGAAAATGAATTTGAGGAAAATCAACAGGCAGCAAAGGAAAAACTAAATTACATTTCATGTACACACATGCACTCTTTTGGCTGGAGGGGCAGAAAATGTAGCCAAAAGCGGACTGTTTTCATTCTAAACAGTGCATCAATCCATTGATTAATTTTACACTTTGTTCCTTATGAACCTGGGCTGGGGCCATGAATGCTGCTATGAAAAGAAGAATATAGCCAAAAAGGAACTCTTAAAAAGTTGGCAGCCGTTTCAAGGCAACGTGTCTGGCCAGCAGGAAGGAGATGGCTCCTCCAGGGAAGTGTATGGAGCTGTAAAACCATTTGTGAACCGGCCCTGCTCAGTTTATAAGGTGTGTGACTGACTTAAAGTCAAGTTTCTTGCACAAATTTGTGACTTGTAAATCGAATGATAAAAGTGGTCTGAAGTATCATTTTTCCAAAAGGGCATTACAAGATTGGTTAAGAATGACTGTATTTCCTCACTAATACCATTAACTGCAGAATTGTTTCCATCCATTACTGAGCCAAACAAGGAGTGTTTACCATAAATTGCTACATGCTGTATGGTTCAGCTGGTCAGCTTTATGGTAATGGGAAGCAGAAATAAACCAAAACCAAATAAAGGAATACAATAAAACACCATGGACCAACTTTAGGCTCGGTGTAATCGAATGCAAATGGAAATTAGTGGAGATGCACTCACTCACACCAAGGCTGACACATCCCTTGGCCACAGACCAAAGGGAAGCAGCTAACCTCATCTCTCCATGTTGCTTCCCAGGAACAGCTATGGTGAGCAGGAGCAGGCTACTAGCTCATCATTTTCCAGTTACTTGCTATCTGCTGCCTAAGCGCTTCCTGAGAAGCTTAATTTACCTCAGGATTTCCCTTCCTTAAGTGTGTATTCCTTTCAGTAAGTGAGGAGGTTAACAAATGATTTGGGAAATACCCCTAGAATCTCTCCAAGATAAGCCAAGGGTAGCTTAAGTAGGTCAAGGTCTGTGTAAGATCTCAAGGAAAGGGGACAGAAGGAGGGGGGAATTCTGCCTGTGATACATCTTCTTCCTCATCCAGACCACATTGCTCAGTGATGGATAGGGTCAGGAGTTTCTACTTACAGGAGGTTCAGAAATCCCACGACACTGCTTATCTTGTTAGCATCAGGCAAGAGATAACACAAAGTCCACTTACTGACAGGAAAACTCACCTTCTATAGGAGACTAACACAATACCAGGACACCACTTAAATGCTTTAAAGTTGGGATCTGCAGAGGCTCATGGCAGCACGAGTTTTACACAGGCAGTCTGACCTATCAGGCATTCCCCTGATTGACACACAAAGCTCTGCAGTCAACAGATGGTAGAATTGTAGAATCGTAGAATCATTTATGTTGGAAAAGACCCTTAAGATCTTCGAGTCCATCCATAAACCCATTACTGCCAAGTCCATCGCTAAACCATGTCCCATAGCACCACTCCTACACATCTTTTGAATACCTTCAGGGATGGTGACTCAACCATTTCCCTGGGGCAGCCTATTCCAATGTTGACAACCCTTTCAGTGAAGACATTTTTCCTAATATCCAAGATAAACCTTCCCCGGTGCAACCTGAGGCTATTTCCTCTTGTCCTATCATGTTACTTGGGAAAAGAGACTGACACCTACCTTTCCACAACCTCCTTTCAGGTTGTTGTGGAGAGCGAGAATGTCTTCCCTGAGCCTTCTTTTCTCCAGGCTGAACAACCTTAGTTCCCTCTGGTGCTCCTGACAAAAATTGCACTCTGCACTCTTCACAAGCTCTGTTGCCCTTCTCTGGGCATCCTCCAGCCCTGCAATGTCCTTCTTGGAGTGAGGGATCCAAAATTGAACCCAGGATTCAAGGTGCAGCCTCACCAATGCCCGAGGGAAGAGTTCAGTTCAACGGTGAATTCAACTATGTGTTCAAATTTGACAACTGCAGTGAAAAATAATTATATTTAGGTGAGTTTCTAAACCATTGCTCAGCTAAGCCACAAAGCTGCTCCTGCTTAGATTGACTACTCAACTTTCAGACTGCCTAATCGCTGACAACCTCAGCATAAACACTTCACAGCAAACAGGTTCAAAAATCTCTGCACAGAACCTATCCTTTCCCTTCTCGCTGCATTTCAATATTGCTAATTGCTAATTAATCACAGACTTTACACAGCCTCCCCCCTGCCCAAGGTTTATGGTTGAAGTTTTGTTTGAACTACGCTTCACCCAGCTGAACAGCGCTTGAGGGTCAACAGAGCTATGCGATGTGCTGTGAAAAGTGATGCTTCTTTTAAGAGGCCTCATTTTTGAAATAACTTTTGAGTTAATGTTTGGAAATAACTTTGCAATGAGGACTTGCACAGATTTTGTTTTCTTAGTGCAGCAATTAGCTTCATGAGCAGTGACTGGCTGCAGTACCTTCTGCCATGTCTGACACATTAAATAAATGATTCACTCCGTTCATTAGTTGGAAATGCTGTTTGTAATACCTGCTGAGTTACAGGACACACAGCAAAGACACAGATCATCTAAAACAGAAAAATGAAGTCAGGTTTTGCTGTTCCTACGTAAACAACAACAACAAAAAAAGAATGGGGAAAAAAAAGTAAATAAGATCCTGTTTTCCTACCTCATAGCTCAATCAGTTTCTTTCAAAAAACTGCGCTTCTGTCTTGTTCCCTTTTCAATTATCAGATTACAATCCTCTCCTTCCCACCGAGTTGGACAGCCTCAGCAAAAAAATCCCATTGCTTCTGGTGGAAATATCCCCAGTGTTGGTTACACTTTAATGAAAGTACAATGTCACAGCCTCAAGAAAAAGCTTATTATTCTTCCTGCCAGTCCATCTCTCTGTTGCAAGCAAAATTGCTGCAAGTTGTCTATTTGTCAGGCTTTGCATGCACAGGCAGCAGCAACCAGACACCTGGAAAGGTGTGGAAGGTGGGGTAAGGAAAAGTGTAGGTTGTCTTTCAATCTTCCAGGTCTCCAGCTGGGACACTGGGACAGACTCATAGTGTCAGCTGCTCCCACAGGAGGTGGGATGAGCTGTGGCAACAGCACCTATAGATCTAACAGCTTTTCACCCCACGCACCTCTACACAACCGGATCCATGTCTGGATCTGCACTTGTGAAGCATGAATGGAGACACAGTTACTGCTATTCTCAGCTGCTGGCACCCAGACATGGCTCCTGAGGAGCCCAGTCTGGATGCAGAAGATGGAGCTGGACCTGGCTGAGAGCACTAGGGCTTTTCACAAGTGGGTGTGTGGTGGGCACTGGGTAAAGACTGCAAAGGGCCACCTAGGCACGCAGTTCTTCCACCTTCATTACTGTCCAGCAGCCTGTGCAGTCAGGGCCCTGGCCTGGGGTGATACAACATCTAGGATCTTACTATGCAGGGTATGACATTTAAAGAGAGAAGGAGACTTTTAAATACTAGTTACCAGTTGAGCTTGATGAGAGGTAGCAGGGCAGGAGAATGAGGAGACCTTTGGAGCCTTATCCTGCTCTTCCATCCTCATCATTCCAACAGCCCCCACCCTCCATCCCCCATAGTCCATATCCAACCACCTTCAACTGCATCCTTGAGCTCAAGATTTCCTCAGCCAAAGGAAAGACCTCCTTCCTTCAAAGGCACTACAACCAGTCACTAGTGGTCACTAGTCAGGAAACACCATGCAATGAAATGAGAGAGATTTGGGCCAGAATGCTGGGATGCATTTTACAGAGCCAAGTGCCTGCAATTAAGCTCCTCAATACACACTCGAGCACCAAAATGGGTGACACGATTTTGCAGAAGTGCTAAGCAGTGATGGCAGTGGAGGCACCAAGGTGAACTGCAGTATATGTGGCAACCGTGTGCTTACCTCCAGCAGAGCTGCCACCCTGAAGCAGGCCTTGGATGACTTATTCCTTTATTTCAGATTTAGCCACTGTAGGTCAGCTGCACTCTTCCCAATCACATGCCACAGATGACACAGGTCTCCTATGCAAAAAACCCTGTTGTGTAAAGAAGAGGTGAAAGGAGAGAAGAAATCTAATAAATACTCCATTATTTCCAGCGTATATTATGCAAAATTTGGCATGAAATCTTTATCCCACATAAATGCGAAGGTCACTTATTTGTTCATTAAATTCTCCTCAGTCTACATCATTATGCTCATAGTTTTTCTTACACTTAATGTAGTAAGGGCCTGCCAAACTCATTAGACATCAGCTGATAAATGGATTTGAACTCACAATCTGTTAAAAATCACATAGGCACATTAGAGCAGTATTTCCACGGCTTAGAGACCGTATACATTTAAATCTTCCCAGAGAGGATTTTGAGTATTTTTGATCCAGTGCAGTAGACTCAACACATAATTCAAGTCTGCTTGCTGTAAAAATTTACAGGCTGGGATCTTAGTATCACTAGTCATAAATCAAATCTGCACACTTAAAAATGTGGTAGTGGCAAAACTGTCAGATAGGGTGTAAACATCATCAAGCTCATTGTCATGCAGCACTTGCATTGGAATAACAGGGGGAGATACTGTTAAATGTTGCATGTACTTCCTCTCTTCTGGTAGAATTTGTACATATTACATATAACCCTGTGTAATATCCAGCCAGGGCAAATCTCGGGATGAGGAAGACCTTCTGAAGCTGTCCTGGATTCTCACTCTAGTGTCATGACTTCGAATAAGCTTTTACATGAAACGTGGACAAAGGGGAACATGGGGCATGTTTATGCCGTAGTTTATGTTTCACTTACTCATTGCTCTTTATTGTAATTTCCCCCAACTGATGATAAAATGCTTATAAAGCATTGGGCTGATAATTTGCAGGCTCTCCTGCTGCTCTGTTTGTTATAAAGCTACTCATATCTCCAGGAGAGTCTTTCTTCCTTCTGGATTTATGAGTCTAATGAACCACTGTTATTCTCCATCACAGGAACCAGTGATGCTGTGACATTATAGCAGGAAGATTTCAAAACTTATGAGAAAGCACTTGAAACAAACTGCTGCTCTTAATAAGTGCCTCTTGTCTTCAGTGTGGTCTGAGGAAGATCTAAGTGAGCTAATGAATGAAAAGAACAAACTGAGTCCCTGCACTAACCCTGCAAGCTCCAGTGCAGAGTAAGTAGCACTAGGGAGACAAATCCTCTGCAGGGCTGAACAGTATTTATCAGTGGCAGGATGCTGATACACAGCTCCACCGAAGGACCCACTCAGCATAAAAGGAGCCTGAGTCCTCAGGTGTTTAGATTTTTCAGATCAGGCTTGTTGGATGTATGAGGCTAAACACAATTAAAGTGCAATTAAATTTAACTTTCACCTTACTGAGTGCTCTTTCACCAGAGCTCAGCTGGCTGACTAGGCACTCTAGATTCACTCAAACACATCTTTTCCCTGGGTCATTCTGGATACTCACCACATTCCGATAACTTCAAACCAAAGAAGCAGAGTTGGAGGGAAAAAGAGCATTTCCCGAAGACTAGCTGCAGACTGCTGGTCACCTTGCTATTCGCATAAAGGAGCACATTTCTGCCTACCACGGAGGACATAACAAAGTGAAAGGCTACACCAGCCCCAGGCTACTTAGGAAGTTATAGGTCATAACCCAGACCTTCATCTACACATGGAGACCATTAAGAAGTCCATGCAAAGCCTGGAGCACATCGTTCATTGTCTCCCGGTGAGATGTCCAGAGTTAAAAGCATGTCCTATTAAGAGCAACACAGTGCAAGCTGTTGTTATGAAAGAGACAGTTATTGGATCCAAAGTTTTAATTCAGCTAAAAAAAATGAGGGGAGCGAAACAGAAGCAAGTTGCCCAATGTTAAGCAATAAGTCAACAGCAGCCCTAGAACCCAGGCGTCTTGGCTGAGAGCACAAGTGAGACACCAGCATGCTCTGGCAAGGTTTCTGCTGCCTTTGGCTGTTCTGCTGGATTCCCAGAGACAAGTGGGTTGAGCCAGTTGAGCCATGCTGCCTGTTGGGGCAGAACTTGAGATGATGCCAGTCTCTCCCCACCCTAAACAGCCCTGCCTGCAGAGCCAGCTGGCTCCCTCCAGGCTCAACTCAGAGCGTCAGACAACACCTCTGCAGCGTGGCTGGTCAGGGAGCTTATCTGTAGGGCAACCTTGAGCCATTGGCTTCTGCAATAGTCTTGATCTACCCCTCATTGTCCAGGGACGATGCCAGTGGTGTCAGGAACTTATGCTTGCAGGTGAGCAGCCTTGCCAAAACAATGAGACCTCCCACCACACACGCTGCTTAAGCATGCTGTCAGCTCTGTGTATTATTCATAAAAGCTCTGCTGTCTTCAGTTACTCTGTAATCATCACATCTTTCATCATGGCACACATATCTCAGCAATTGTACTCATTACAAAACCACTATGGCATAATAGGAAACAATGACATGTTCCTTCTTTTTTTTTTTTCCTGTGCTACAGTGAGGTTGGGAACTCAGTGCAATGCAGGTCATTTAGCCAGCAAAATATTAGTGGAAGATGTATGGCGACACGCCAATCAGTGATTGGCAAAACTCAAACTAGGTGACTCTGTTTGTTCAAAAGTATTCAAAAGCCTCAATTACAATCAGTTAAAAGCAATAAGCATGCAAATTATTTTAAAACAAACTTTAATTAATTTCAGCATATGTTTCACTTAGGCTGATTAGTCAAATCTGATTTTCTGCAAAGAAACAATAAACATCTGCTAATGATGATTTACATATTACCGCTCACATGGCCTGCAGTGTGTTCTGTGGTGATAGAGGTTCTGCACAGCACAGGGAAGAGATGTCGTGCTGTGCCCACTTCCCACCCCCAGTCTGCAGCCTTCAGGTACGGAGAGTGACAAAAATAATTCTTTGCTAAAATGGCTAGACATGCCCTAAAAGAACATGATGGCGTTCCAATGAAGAACTGTCCCACTAAAGGATTTCCTTCCTATTAAGCACTCTTTGGATGAGAGGCAAAGCAGCCTGAAGCCTGGGCTCACAGGACCCCAAGCTGAAGTTCTCCACAGCCTGATCTTGGTACTGACCCATACACCAAGATGCCAAGTGAGAAGCTATTCAGGCAATCACATTCAGAACAATAAGAGGGGCTTAACCTATTGCTCAGACCCCAGTTCCTCCTAAAATCAATAATAATAAATTACCGTTTGCGACAAACACATAACTTATCCAACATGATCACTTATTCTCTGTTCATTATATAGGGAGACAGGATGTGATAATCCTGCATAGTCAGGAGGCTAAAACCCTCTTTATTCCCAAGACTCCATCATGCAGGGCCTGAATAGAGCCTCCGGATACCTTTGGGCCTGTAGCTCACAGTAATGTAAATATTTTAAAATCCATGGCATTCTACATTCACAAGGCTGATAATGGAATAGCTTTAACATCCTTACAATGCCAAATCCAGATTAACACAATAGTAGTGGCTTCCAAGCAATTTATTAGCACTCCTACCCAATATGTAGCAATCCTAAATGGGAAAACAAGGAAGGAAAGAAGTCCTGCCAATGCATACTGTACAGCAAGCTGCAGGATGTTGTATTCCAAGAGTTAGTTCAGTTGTAGAAACCACGTGGTGCTATTACTTGGCTTGAAGAGAGGTAAAAGAGAGAATGGTCTATGGCAGGTGTTGCTTTAAATATTTTGAAGATACGCATCAGAATAGTTCATGAAAGTGCTTCCAAAGTAGCTCTTACACCCACTGGGCTTGGCAGTCCCCACACTCAAAAACCATGAACTTGGCGCAGTAGTCTCCTAAATCTTCTAAACTAGCTTCATCTTCCCAGTAATGAAACGTGCACTGAACTAGATGGGTGCATTTATCTGAAACTCACTTATTTACGATCAACTAAAACAGGAAATTAGCTGGTTGTGGAAGGCAACTTTGCACTTCCCAACTCTTCCGCTATCATAAATCAACCCATTCAAGAGGGTGCTACATTTGTTTTTCCCATTCTCACATTCTGTATGAACACTCATTTCCCATTTAATGCCAAAGATGATCCTCTGGAGATGTCTCTGCACAATTCTGTGATTTCTGGCTTCTGTGGGACTAAAAGTGTGTGTGTGTGTTGGCAGACGTCAGGAGGTTTGCAAAGTCTGGAGATCTGTGAATGTTTCAAAGGAGGTTCCTTTACCAAACAACGCTACTGCGGTGCAGGCATTGAATGTGAATGAAAACAGTAGGATCACCACACTTCCCCCAGTTACCTCTCTGCAGAGAGTAATTCAGTGAGCATGAGACAGAGCTGTGCTTCACGGGTATGCTCCTTTTATACCACACTGCTAAGGAGGCTCAAGTGCCCTGACAGATGGCTCGATGCACTCATCACAACCACTCAACACTTTCTGGGAGCACTAGTTCTGCAGAAGGTTCTTGTATCTCTTCCATGATGAGGGAGAATAGCCTAATTTATTAGACAGAAAGAACTAACTCCCCAACCTTCTGCTCAGCTTGGTAAAAGACAGGATTTTCCAGGACTCCTCACCAGCGTATTCACTAGTGTGTCCTTGCTCCATTACGCTATTTCTGCATAACAAAGTGTACAGTGGTCAAGTAGCACAAATAGAAAAGATATTTTCAGCTTCAGGATTCAAAATCAATACTGAAACTTCTCCTTAGGGAATTCCTTCCAGAAATTTCACTACCCCAGAAGAGATCACTGGTTCATGACTGCAGAGAATAACTCGCCTCAGAAGGAGGAAACACCAGAGCAACAGGTCAAGGCTGAACAAGAAGCTCAACATGAGCCATCAGTGTGCACTTGCAGCCCAGAAAGCCAATTGTATCCTGGGTTGCATCAAGAGAAGAGTAGCCAGCAGGTTGAGGGAGGTGATTCTCCACCTGTACTCTACTCTACTATAGTGAGATCCCACCTGCAGCACTGTGTCCAGTTCTGGAGCCCCTATTACAAGAATATGCTCGATTGTGTGCAAAGAAGGGCCACGAGGATGATCAGAGGGCTGGAGAACCTCTCCTATGAAGACAGACTGAGAGAGCTGGGGTTACTCAATCTGGAGAAGAGAAGGCTCTGAGGAGACCTTATTGTGGCCTTCCAGTATCTTAAGGGGGCTACAAGAAAGGCAGGGAGGGACTTTTTAGGATGCCAGGTAGTGGTAGGACTAAGGGGAATGGAGCAAAACTAGAAGTGGGTAGATTCAGATTGGATGTTAGGAAGAAGTTCTTCACCATGAGGGTGGTGAGACATTGGCACAGGTTGCCCGGGGAGGTGGTAGAAGCCCCATCCCTGGAAGCCTTTAAGGCCAGGCTCTGGGCAACCTGCTCTGGTGGGAGGTGTCCCTGTCCATGGCAGGGGGGTTGGAACTAGATGATCTTTGAGGTCTATTCCGATCCTGATAGTTCTAAGATCCTATGATTCTATGGCTCACAATAGGTAGTTGAAAACACTGTCACCAAGCCAGACAGGCCCTGAGCAATCACAGAGCTTCTCCACACTTCATCTCTGCCTGAAAGATAATACCAGTTGGCTTCTATCAGAAAGAAACAAGCAGCATTTTCAGGGTCAAAACATTTCATGCAAAGTTACCTGAAGAGCAGAACTTGCCTTTTATTGTTCTTTCATAATATGACACATGAAACAATTTTTAAATAAACAAATAAATAAATGAGTGCTTTTCTCACTTGCCTGAGAGAATGGTACATTCACAAATGCACCTTCATTTGCCTTTTTACACCAAATTATCACCTGTCACCTGCTTGTTTCAGCTGCAAGACTACTACAAGGATTTCCCTTTATTCTGGAACATTATCAAGTGATGAATTTAAAACAGCACAAAGACTATCATCGTGCTTAAGAATATAATCAGGACCACAGAAATAGAAAAGAATCTGTTTCCACATAAACTTTTTGAAAAACCGGCAGCTTTTCATTCATTCCTGTATCGCCTTTGAGGTCTGGAGTAAAGATTTGCTGGAAAAATGAGTTATATGTGAATATACCAGATGATGAGTCAGAAAAGCTCTGGGCAAGAATTCAGCAAACCTCAGTTTTACCAGTGCTCATATGCTTCTGAAGCAAGTTCCTAAGGAGCTTGCTGTCAGGTGCAGGAGAAACTGGGCACGCTGGATATGCAGCTATTGTCAGCCAGCAAACTGAATATATGTGTGAGTTGGAGGTGGCTTCTCACAAGTCCTACTCTTCCCTAAATACAGGGGTCCTCAAATTTTGTTGGCCTGGGAACAACTGTGAACAAAAACCATTCTGACAGAATCTCAGACTTTTCTCATCTTGTCTGTGTGAATTTGAACATTTTAATTCCCTGGGGATACAAGCAATGCTGGAGGGTCTCAAAGGCGACACAAGAAGCCTATGTTGTAAAAGATGGGCTCTTTTCTGACAGATATCAAATAACACCTCCAACCTCCTCTGGAAAAAGCGAAAGAGGGGAACAGAACAAAATATACAACGTGATAGCAAATTTCCTTGTCTTTGAGAGCAAAACTCCCATCCTGTGAGAAGAATATGAAAGAAACAGATGTTCCCATGTGGAGTTTCATGGCTAGATCATTAAAGGGATAACATAACTTTTCCTATCTGCGCGTGCCTTGCTCAGACTACTACAGCAAAACCTGTTTTTTTCCTGACATAATGATTCTTGACTAAGGACCAGATTCTGACCAGTTCTGAGTTAAATTAGCAGATATACTCTGATGGTACTTTGTCCATAAGCACCCTGCATTAGAAGCTGAAAAATTAGCCGATGTGCCCAGGAAAGCACAAACACCTTCCTCTGTAGGTTTCTGGAAGCAGACCTTTTTTGGTAGGAATAATCCTAGCAAGGACAGGACAGAGGTGAAGGGGTTTCTGGGCACCCTCGCTTCCTGGCTAGTGACTATAAGCAGTTATGCTTTGGGGTCCACAGGTTCACATCAGCTTCAAAGTCCAGTTTCGCAACAGTTTTCACCAAACTGACTTTGAAGTGTCCTGACCATAGACAGGGTTCCAGCCTTTGGAGCCACCAAGGCTGCAAGTCTCTCAGACCTTTTGAAAGAGAAGGGTGTACAGCACTAAACCCTCTGTGCTGTGCCACGCTTCCTCAGTAATCTTGGGACATTAACGGACAGAATTTGTCCTCTAGAAGATCACAATTGAGATTTTACCATGAGGCCATACTCGCTCTCTCAGTTTGTCACTTTTAGCTTTGAGCAATTGCATTGGGTATTTTTCAGGTCAACTCCCTTACTCTTAAGTTAACCCCAATTTCTATCTACAAACAAAAGCAGAGAACACCAAGTACATTGCTGGGAAAGTCAGTCGTTAAGAATCACCTACATGACCACGTTATGTCCACGAGAGCTCCGAGAAAAAAGGTCATCATGTATTTATCTGGCTGTGCACTCGGTAGGAACTATGCTCTGCAAGAAGTGCTTTTAGCAACAGTTAACATTTTCAAGACAATATGTCAGCTAACAGTAACCTTTGAGAGGAGAGTTCGAGGAAAGGTTAAAGCAAGTTAACCCAAATAGCTTAAAGAAATAAAGAAAAGTGTTGGAGGTAATTAATACTTGAGAGGAAATAATGTAAAGGAGAAGAAAGACTTATTTAAAGTTGGCCAAGTGCAATGTACTACAAGAGGTAATGGCTTTAAATTAAAGAAGGGCAAGTTTAGATTAGATAACAAGAAAAAACTTTCCAACAGGAACAGTAATTGAACAGTGTAGCAGTCTGAAGGGAGAAGCAGCACAAGCATTATCAATAGACACATTCCAGCTGACACCAGAGAGCACTCTCAGAGGGAAAATACCTGGGATAAACCACAAGAGATCCTGGTGATTTGATTCAACAATCTATAAAGACTATTCCAAACCCTACATCTATGATCCTGTGATTAACACACACATCACCTATTAATCTTTCATGTTCCAATGGCTACCACTTCCCATTTAAGGCATGCTCACCTGACATAGATGGATAGTGGATTGCAAAACCATAATGTAGCCCTAGAATGGATTATTGGTCTGATCCTCCCCTCAGCCATGCATCACATCTCACCTCATATATGTTATGTTACAGCAAATTTTCAACGACCAACCCCCTCACCCCGAAAAGCCAGATGCAAGAACTAAGTTGGAAAAGTTAAAAAGAGTTTCGGGTATTGATTTAGCAGCATGTTTGGCTGACCAGAGTTTGTAAATGTGCTGAAGTGTTTCAAAATGAAAATGATCGGATCTTCTAATAACATGGCATCAGCTCCTATTTTATGAGCTTATTTGCCATGATCCTTATAATTCTGAAAGTTTCGTATTTCTTTCCTCAGTCTCATAATTTTCTGTATCACTATTAACCTCTTCTTTGTTTGCAAGAGCAGTTCTTCAACAGAATTGTGAAAAGATTTGATGGCTTCTAGTAAGAAATTGAAAATATAAGACATTGCATAGCCTGAAAAAGGAACCAGCGTAGGATCTCATCTATCACATAGTGTACCACATAATTAGCAGAAGCATTGTTTCACCCTGATTAAAACCATATTCCTGACAGCACAGTTCTTCTGCTGCTCATGTCTCTAAACACAGACATTCCCTCAAGATTAAAACTTCTCAGAAAATCACAGGGAAGTTGAAGACATCCCACAGGAAACTAGAACTGGCTCCAAAAGTACAGTGGTTGTTCTCAGTGGGGAAAAGAACTGCAGGATTGGGGCCAGATCAACTGTGATATTTATGTGCTTGGCCATCACTGAAATTTGAGAGACACAGACTCATGCTGGGCTAGAAAGACACGGTCAGAAACACAGCCATGAAATTAGGGCTCACGGGTTTTCTTCCCAGCTTCACCATTGACTACCCACAAGGTTCCATACATAATAACAATCCAGTGCAAGCTTGCAACAGTTAATTTATGGACTTTGAACCACTTGATTTATGGCTAGGTTATGCCTCCCCTGCAGCTGCGAGCTGAGGGTTTGGATGGGGGACTCTGGAGGAAGATTTGCAGTCTTGGCTCCACAATCACAAAAGTTTCTCACAGCTTGCTGAAAGCAGAGGTTGGATCTCTGAAGCACCTAGTAACAAAATCATCAGCTAGTAACATAAACTAAGCTTCTGTTAGCCACTCATCCTCGGATGTTTTTTTGGTGGTTGCACAAGTTACCACACAGGCAAAGTCTGTGTCACGTCTTTTTCCTCATGGGCAGTCCCCCATGGCTATTATGGGTGCAGATTTCCTGCTTTCAGACATTCTGTGATGGGGCAGAGGGCTCTGCCTTGGACTGAGCTCTGATGGGAAGAGTTACAGTTCTCTTTACAAGAAAAATTCTGCTCAGAAAGTTAACCATACGAAAAATTCTGGGCTTCCAGAAAAGGTTGCAAGCAAAAATCCTGCTTTACTACTATTCTATTTCCCTAGGCAACTTTAACTTTCTTGCTGTTGTACAGGTAGTACTATATAGCCTTGTATGAACAGCCTCAAAAATAAAACTAACTATACATGGCCTATAAATTCATATCCATCCTAAGTCTAGGGTGGATAAAGAAACAAGCAGACTGGACATTCAAGTGATGGACGACAAACTCTGCATGGGAAGAAGATTATCTCTGTAATCATTCATATGCAAGTTTCCTACATAATATCCTGATTTTATCTATAGATACAAGAAGTTTGGATGGTAAGTGGTCAAATATAACTGCTCTTTTGCAGCCCTAGCATTCATTTAACATAGGCTTTAGAGATGACATCTATAAATCACACGTATCCTCAAAAAATTGCCAAATACATGGTCAAAAATAGCTCTTCCTAATGTATTTATCACCCATTCTTACTTCTCTGCTTATCAGACCTAGATAAGATTTCCATCACTGGAAGGTTTGGGTAGTATATCTAGTGATACTAGTCAGACCAAAAGATTAGTGGCAGAAGATTGTCCAGGGTTCAACAGCAGCATTTAATCTTAGAGCCACAATGTAAAACTCTCCCATCCCTCTTCTCAACAGGTTAATTCAAGAACATTCATTGACAGCTGCAGTGCCGGTGGGCTCAGAAGAGGCAATACAGCAAAAAGGGATTCTAAAGAGAAATTTTAAGAGAAAAGGAAGATAAAACCATTGATTTATTATGCGGATCTTCAGATAGACCCGGGTCTAGATGAACAGAAATCAGCTTGCAAAAATAAAAATTCAAGCTGAATGAACTTGAGTTAAAAGTAAGTTTCATTTTGGCAAAGAAACTCATGAACCAGTTCTACTGGCCAAGACTATCACAACACAGCACCTCATCACATCTCTGCTAAAGAAATCGTTGTCTTTACAAATTTTATTGCCTTGGAACAGATGTCATATGCTCCCAGTCATGCTTAGAGCAATTAGAAGCCTTCACAGGAAAATGAAGAGAAAAACCCAGAGCTACAAGTTCCTGTGGACCCACTCCCTGATATGCTCAGGGAATCAGAAATTGATGCTGAAGTACAAGATTCTCTGCAAATTAAATTACCTTTCCTCTGAGGAAAAAGAGCTGCACAGAGTCACATTAAATATGGTTGTCTTCAAAGACCACATGACCATACATTTGCCAGAAGTTCAATAGAGCTAAGCTGGCTATGAAGTATGAGCTGGATATTTGAAGAGGTTTCAGCTCATCAAAGGCACAAGATACTTTAGAGCAGCTGTCTGACAGAGAAAAGAAACCAAACTCACTTTAAGGTGGAGCTTAATAAATGAATGAGAGAAATTGCAGGATTGTCTTATCTGCAATAAGATCATATTTGGGGAAAGAAACGGTTCTCGTAAGTCATTCATTTGCTTCCTGGAATCAGTTTTAGTGACGTCTAGCAATGTTAGAAGGTGATCTGCAATTTCTAAGTGCTGCCACAGTTCAGGTTAAAGGTTACAGGCAACATGGTCTTCAAGAATAAAAGCTGTATTTGTGGTTAGAATCCATTTAGACTTTGCTTATAGGGCCTTTTTTTGTTCTTGTTCCATCATCTACCTCAGATGCTAAATGCTTTGCACTGCACGAATGAAAGGTAGGAGCCAAACAAGCATCAGTTCATGATATTTCCCTTTTCTTCATGAACTTTCCCAACACCCACAGCCTCCACGCCATACCTCGGATCTCCAGCTATCCACTTCACACTTCCCTTCATCCATGCCCACCAACAACAGCATTCACCCTCCTGCTCCCAGCTGACTGTGGCTGAGGCGGATGAGCCACTTTCCCCATGACTGCATGAGGCACTAGCTTCAGCGTTTATTTCCCAGCAAAATGGTGGGAGTGACATGACTAATTCGTCTGCTATTCCCACAGCGCAGCCGGTGTTTGGGTGTACACGATGCCTGCCCAGAATCCTGGTGACTTCAGTGGAGGGTGGGTGCATGTGGCTCTCTGGGTGTCTCAGTGCACGGCTAGGGTATTGCAATAGTCTGTAAGGGTATTATTACTATTGGTAGAAAGGGGGGAAAACGAGCACCAAAGTTCCCTCCTGTAGCCACTGGCAGCGACTATATGTGATACATCCATATCCATGTATGACTTTTCTACACGAGTGTGATACTTTGTCTGGGCAGCCACACAAGCTCCTGCCACTCACATCCCAAGGAGCTGCTTGCACGAGCCTGGCGATCAAAACTCACCCACTGCCTTTAGTCCTTTGTGAGACACCAGAGGCATTCACCCTCCAGAACAGGTTTCTGTGAGCCTTTTATTAACACTGTACATTTCGTGGGTGACTGAGATTACTCCGTTTCTAGCTCGCTGTCTCACAACTCACAGCGGCTTATTATTAATGGCCCAGTAAAACAATATACAGCCTGTTGTATCTTAATTCAGTAGTCAGTAATGACCAAGTTAGAGAAATCATTTTAGACCTATGGGTTTTCTAAGGCCTTTTGAAGGTAATGGCAGTAAAATATGCATATATTAATGTTACTTGCAGAAGGCAGAATATAGTGGCAGTATAAGCAATAATACGGCACTGTGTAATAAAAATTGAAAATTCTTCTCCCTAAGTGTAAATATAAAATACCTCTGGGGGACATATCTAAAGGAAGAGTGTTTCAATAACACATAGTTAAACTCAAAATTATATTTTTCAAAGCTATCCAAGTATAGTCTAATAAATAAACCATAAAATAAAACAACATTTTACAAGGAAGACTCATACTGTATTTCAAGCTTTTTGCCACTCTTAAAATCATTATTTAATACGGACAGTTTTAGTCACAAAATTTCAAGAGTTTATTCAATATCTTTTATGTGCTTTACAAGGTTATTAGAGAATTTATTTTCTCTTTCCCTTACAGATTGGAAGGTGGGCAGTGATATATGAGCTTTCACATTTTATTTATTCACCAAACTGTTCCAGATGTGATCCCATCATTTATCCACTGACACATCAAACCTGCTGCGTGACCTTTACAGTGACCTCTTTACAACATTTGCTTTCATGCTCTTAAAGTTATAGCGGCTTAACAGTGCTTGCTTCAGTGGGAAGACAAGAGAACTGATATTGGAGGGGGGGGAAAGGACAGGGAGGGAGCTATAATTTAAAAATAATAAAAGTTTAATTCCTCTCCTACAATATGAAAACTAAGTCCAGGTGGTAAACTACCCAATGGAGCTATATTCCCAGAAATGCTTCAATCATATTTTACTCCAAACAGTATTTCACTCCATGGACTTGGAATGTCCTGGATTTGCACAGGTTGAATTTAGCTGGCACTAAGTCTCTCTCCACTTGTGATTTGTCACAGCAATAGGCATTCTTGGAGTGATACACCTTTCCTTACCATACATCAGCAAATAGAATGAGGGTCCATCTGCGGTTTTCCTTTTTAAAGGGAAAAAAAAGTGCTTCTAGTGCACCCATAATTTCCACTGACTAGAAAATAACTACATCATTATGACCTTAGCATTATGCAAAACCAGGATTCTGATGTCATGTCTTAGGGAGTCATTGAGTACACAAAATTATTTCAGGTACAGATCACTCATTCCAGCCACCTCCCAGAGCCCACAGCCCAGACCTGGCCAGCAAGTCTGGTGAACTTTTCCTTAGTATTTTTTGTTCATTTGCTTATGTACTTCCACATTTGGGCTGATACCAGCAGCAGATATGCCTCCATTGTGGTTCACGCAACATTTATGGCCCAAGCACACACACACACACACATCCAACCCCCACACACACCCACACACAGCCTGAATCCAGGGGAGCTCAAGCCAAGGTCTGAAGCTTTGATAGCACAACAAAGATGCTGCACACCTTCTAACTAACAACTCCTCACTCCTTAATTTCACTTAGAAAAAATCCCACCGACTGAAATAGAAGTGTTGAAGTAATGTGCAAGTAAGAAATAAGTAAAATTTGGGAAAGGCTGTAGCGAGAACTTCTGGATGGCCTCTTGGTTTCCATGTGCTCATCTCTTTGCTCTACCCACACACGCTGCAGATTCATTTCACAAGAATGTCTAAAGTTTTGGATTCATATCAAAGCAAAACCTGAATTGTGAAGCGCTGAAGATCACCCCAACGTTTTTCCTTGTCCTCTTTTTCTTACCCTCCCTCCTGATCATAAAGAAGATCAGGATATACACCACTGCAGGGCAAACATCTGATCAGCCTGAGGTACCAAGTCACCTGGGTACACTGCAGAATCAATGTAAAAGAAGAGAGGAGCAGAACAATCTCCACAACTGCCTTTTAGCAAACCCTTCCCAAGCTATACCCAAGTCAACCCAAACATAGGCTTCTATTTCAGCAACTTTTAGCACAGACCTAAACACTGAGCTGAAGCTGAGCCTGTAAGATTTACACTCAAAATAGGAAATCAGATTCACTCCTGCCACATTTTTCCCCCTCTATAACACAAAGTTCTGAAACTGGGGATTATTTTTTTATTATTATTATTATTACTATTGGTAGAAATAATGAGGTTTCAGAATAAGATCTTAAACAGCCCCCTTTTTTTTTTTTTTGCCATATTAGTTCATCAATAACGGAGAAATGACATCAAAGAAAACATACTTGTTTCTTTAGGTATAAATCAAAACACAAAGCAAAGCTGGTAGAAAAACAATGCATTAACCTCATGTGCTTTGAAAACAGATGAACAGTACAAACAGTAGATCTGAGGATGCTAGCAGGAGAACATTATGAAGCTCTCTGGAACTACTGCTTCCAGGTTAAGTAATCACAGAAAGATTACTGTAAAACACCATCACTAAGTCATTAATTCTCAGAAGAAAAAAAAAAAAAAAGAAAGGTGCAGTCCTGTTTTGATCACTTCTCTAGTTCACAGACTTACATTTCAGCTGGAGTCATACTTTAAATAAACAGAGCTGAGATTTGAAACTTTTTAAATAACACTCAGGAATAAAACTCAAGCGAGCTCCCCTGCTCGCTTTCCATCGCTTATCCCTGCTGGCAAAGGAAACGCAACTGTTGGCTTTTGAAAGCCACAAATTTGCAAGGGTCTGGGGCGTGAGCTGGCAGGAGGCTCAGGCTCCTCGGTGTTTGTAATTGAAAAGGACATGAAGTAATGAAGTAATTTCCCTGTCCCTATTCTCCATGTTTATCAGAGGCCTGTCTGCAGTGGAGGAAGGGTGACAGGGTAATCTGAGCCTCCACAGAAAACCTGCTTTTTCTCCAAAGTTATTTAGATTTCCATGAGCGCTGGCAGAATTTTGGAAGGAGTCCAGGCGAATGAAGGAATTTGGCTGCTCTGAAAATATCATACAGGAACTTTAAAAATTGAACTGATTTATGCCCTGTAATGTTTTCAATACTGTATAAATTAAGTTTGAGTTCCTAGCCCTGGATTTTAAGAAGAAATTTTATATGTTATGAGCCATGAAAGAACTAGAGGAAAAAATATCTTATTGTATGATAATTCCATCTCTTCTATAAGAAGTGCTAGGCTTTGCATATATAATGTGTTCAAAGGAATAATATGGAAAATGCATTACTTTTTAGCATCAAAGGATGTTCCAGAATACCTTAAGGTCCTGACAGTTATTTGGAGTTTGCTAATATCACACAGCACTGTGAAATATATTAGTAATATAAAGTTTATATGTTCTGTTCACCACTAACTGGAGAGCTGGGCTTGGGAACGCTGTAGAATTCTAAAGTGTGGCATCTAGAAAGTGTAACTTAATTGGAGGGAGAAAATTATCTCCTGCAAAGGACTGCTTAAAGCCACCTTCAGTCTTTCATGTGCAGATGGCAATGTCTGGTCTTCTTTCCCTTGTGGACATGCTGGCCTATGTCAAATAACCCGAGCAGCGACTTCCACGGTGTAGTCTCAGGAAGTCCTCTAGCGTCAATAAACAGCCATGTGCTTTCTGAGGCTTTATGATAAACTGTGAGGTTTTCAAAGGAACCACAATTTGCACATCTAACAAACATAAATATGTTTATCCATGGTGCCTTGTCCTCAGTCAGAGGGAGATACAGCTGTAAATAGCTACATATATTTTCCTCTTTTAATCAGCCATGGACACAACCTCAGCTGGGGATCTAAAGGTTGAGTCACAGTTGATCCCTGGTTTGATTAATCACTGGCCTCCTCTGAGATTTGAGTCTTGTTTCTGGTTCAGAGGTCAGCGTGTACAAAGGGCCATTACCAGCGAGCCAGCTTCTGTGCTAACGAACAGAGAGAGCAAACCAACGCTCAACAGTAAACTGGAGAGCTGCAGAATACGCAGCTCAGTGCTCAGCTGGTCCCAGCTTCAGGCCCTGAGGAGGAGCATCAAGAGGCTGAGAAGAGGTAGCTGCTGCACAGAAGTGTGAAAACAGAAGCTTAGGAGGAGATTGCTTCCTTCTGAAGCCGGAAAGAATAATTGGGAAGTTAGCAGAAACCGACAGAGTTATCAGAGAAGTGAAATTATAAAATTAAAGCTGTGCTGGCTGCCAAACCTCCCTCCAAGAATTTAGGAGAGTGAAGCAGGTGAGGAGCCATTCACTAGGCAGCCAGGAAAGAAAAATAAAATTATTCATCAGGCTACTCTTTCATAAGTAGATGTTGACCTTCAGTGTGCAGCTACCTGTGAGGTCGTCACTGGTCTTTCCTATGGACTGGAAGGGAAGAAAAATCTATTGTCTGTAACTGCTGTTAAACACCACTGTTCTTCTATCCCTGCATTGTGAGTCATCTTGTCAAAAAAGACCTCTAAATTTTCTGGTTGAAATCTTCAGCCCATGATTACTGGTAACCAGCATCATCAGCTGACACATATTTGTGTGCAATCAACTCCACACCTTTCCATGTGCAAATGAGACAAGGATTGTAGTGAAGCTTTGGTACAAATAATTGTGCATGAGCAGATTAAAATAATTTCTAAAAAAAAATTTAACAAGAGCTATGCTCTTCCAGGACAGATGTTTCTCTCTTTCTCTACTCTGTGCCATTCATGGTGTTTAAGATATATATTGCCACACAGTCCTCTGAATCAATGCAACAACCCCTCTTTTCCTGCCTTTTGTGCCATTAACTTCAACCTCATTTTGCCTGTTGGGACAGGCAACAATCCTACCCTTCCAGCAAGTCATTATGCTAAAGGTATGCCTTTCTCTTTTTCCAAAATACACAATTTCTTCCCCCTAGTACGTGTCCATAACCCTAGCATGACTGAAGCATGAACAAGGACTATCCCCAGACCCAAATCACCTTTTACATCTGTGAAAATGGAACAGTCATAAAATCCAAAGCTGTTCTTAGTTCTGTGGAGAAATCTAGAAATTCAACCTATTGGGAATGGGTGTTTCCACAGAGAGTCCCAGTAGAGTGGAGAAAGCTCCAGATTTACAGTGTAATTAAAATTACATTTTTCTGTTATATTTTCCACTGTGTGGTTTTTTTTTTTTCCTCTGCTGTAGTATTCTGCAGGCCTTAAAGAAGTGTCCCTGTATCTTAGTACACAGAGGTCTTGGGATATTACTTGAAAACAGTACACCAAGAGGAAATTGTGCAATCAATTCCATGAGAATGCCTCCCTCAGCAATAAACACTGCCTGTGCCAAATAAATGGGTGATGTGCGTCATAAATTTCCTTTTCCTGTCAGAGCAGCCACAAGAAATGGATGAAGTTATGCACATTTGTATAAAAATAAAAATGTGTTATT